>JASAND010008547.1:0-60572 GCA_030248195.1 Trissonchulus latispiculum
TATACGTATATATTGGCATTTTTCCGCCCTTCCTTCTTTCCCTATTCTAGCCATTGCATGCCCGTTTAGGGCATTTTTCCCACTAGTTTTTACTGCATTTTTAGCGATTTTAGACCACTTTAGATCCCCCCCCCCACTTTTGGGTCCCCCCCACTCTCCCCACCCCCACTTTTTTTCGCCTAGAACAAGCCCAGGTTGATACTAACTAAAAAAGGCTTGAATTTTACACTGGAAGTCTCGGAATTGCGCTAGGACAGTTTTTAAGACCTGCGAGGGGTGTGTTTATTTTCCCCCATTTGGGTTTTTCTCTCATTGGGTTTTCCCCCTCTACTTCTGGGCTTTTTTTAGTGGGGGGGTTTGGGTTCCCCCCACTCGACCCCTTCCCCCCCCCCCACTCGGCCCCACCCCCACTTTTTTGGGCTTCCCCCCCACTTACTATAAGGTGCCCAGAAAAGGCCAAATTTTAAGGATTTGTGGTCACAATGTGCAAAATTTTTCCGGCTCCGCCGGACTTTTTTGGTCAAAAATCGTCTATTTTGCTATTCAAACTCAATTTTTAAGCACTTTTAAGCATAGTTATAGCAGTTTATGTAAAAAACAGGCTATTTTTACTGCATTTTTAGCGATTTTAGACCACTTTAGATTCCCCCCCCCCCCCACTTTTGGGTTCCCCCCCCACTTTTGGGTTCCCCCCCACCAGCGGGGGGGGGCTCCCCCACTCTCCCCACCCACTTTTTTCGCCTAGAAAAAGCCCAGTACTTTTTGCATTATACCGCTTTAACCTAGAGAAGTGCAAATAGGCTTAAAAGAAAGCTCTAAGTACGATGGTATATAACTGGGCTTATTCTTGGGATTTTTTCTTGGGGGGGCCCCTCGGGGGGCGATTCATTTTTGGGGGGGGGCGAAAATTTTTCAAAATTTTCTAAAAGCATGTTAAAAATGCGCTATTTTATAGTAATCGCTAAAAATAAGAGGATTTAGTGCTTAAATAGGCAAAAATTGACTAAAAATTTCCGTTGAAGCCGAAAAATTTTCGAGGCCTTCTGAGCGATTTTTTCAAGCCAAAAGTTGATACCAAACGGGGCACCCACTTTTTTGGGCCGGGGGGGACGATTTTTGGGGGGAAGGGTGTTTATGGGGGCCCCCCCAGTAGAATACGCCCAGTATAAAGTTCTCAGATAGCGCTTATAATAAAAAAGTTCCAGCCAAAATCCGAAAATGTGGGTTTTCCCCCATGGCTCCACAATTCTGGTTTGGTCTAGGTCTTTCCTGTAGTTCAGGGTGGTCTGGCAAATTTTGTCAAATTTTGGAACTTGGACGGACCAAAAATTTCAAAGTCTCAAAACATTTTCAAGGAAGCAGCGGGGGGCTACAGTAATACACCCTCTAGGGTAGTTTTGGACGTTCTTTAAGATGGACTATTAATATTAAAATCCTATATGGCTCATACCGGTAAGCCCACACTGGGAGTAGATTTTTCCCGCATATGCGAGTGGGTTTTTCCCGCATATGCGAGTGAGTTTTTCCCGCTTGCTTGACTATATATATATGTATTTACGTATAAACCTGTCTAGATTATATGCGTGTATAATTCTTGTATATCTGATTGATCATGACGTCAAGACTGGAGGCAGAACGGCGAAAATATCAGCAGGAAAAGTTGCAGGGCATCTTGTCTGAATTGTTGCGAGAAGAGGACAACAAATATTGTGCGGATTGTGATGCGAAAGGGCCCCGATGGGCCTCCTGGAATCTGGGAATATTCCTCTGCATTCGCTGTGCTGGAATTCATCGAAATCTGGGTGTTCATGTATCAAAGGTTAGCCTTCTCAGCAAGTTTCGGGTCTGGGTAAGACCCGGCTCCGGCCCCGGCCCCGGCGCACATGGGTAAAACCCGGCCCCGGCCCCAGTCCGGCGCACACAGAGTTTAATATGTGGGTAAAACCCGGCGCACTGCCCGGCGCACTTTACAGTGTAAATTCTTATGCAGTATAATAGAGGTGTATGTGTAATTACGCATATGTGTAAACATTTAAGATTTAGTTTATGAGTATTGAGTTGAGTTTTATATATACTTTGCAGTGTGTTACGCAACCTTTTCTAGCCGTTTTGTATTAATTCATGGTTGGTACTTATAATTTTGGAATAATGTAATTGACAATAAATAATTTTGGGTCTCTTGCACAATTCCCCCCCCCAGCCCTAACTTTTTATTTTTTTGACCAATAACTTTGAAATTTGGTGTAGGTGCATACTAGAGGCTGATGAATTCAAAAATTCAAAAATTTTAAAGTTTTTGAAAAAATTTAAAAATTTTAAAATTTTAGTTAGGTAAGGGGGGACCAAGGGGAACCAAAAACTTTTTTGAAAAAACTTTTGCTGAAAACTTGCATACAAGGGTTTTCTGGGGCGCTGAGCACGAATCTGAAGTCCGTTTTTCGATTCAGCTTTTCGTTTGCTCAGTATAAGCTAAAGTTGTAAGCTTAAGATGTAAGCTTATCCTGAGCTAACGAAAAGCTGAATCGAAAAACGGACTTCAGATTCGTGCTCAGCGCCCCAGAAAACCCTTGTATGCAAGTTTTCAGCAAAAGTTTTTCAAAAAAGTTTTTGGCTCCCCTTGGTCCTCCCTTACCAAACTAAAATTTTAAAATTTTTAAAATTTTTTAAAAACTTTAAAATTTTTAATTTTTGAATTCATCAGCCTCTAGTATGCACCCACACCAAATTTCAAAGTTATTGGTCAAAAAAATAAAAAGATAGGGCTGGGGGGGGAATTGCGCAAGAGACCCATAATTTTGAAATATATGAAGTATATTTTGTATGAACTGATTAAAAAGCTTAAAATTATCCAATATTATTAATTCCTAAGACATTCCTAAAGTTTAAAACATTTACATTTTACGTTTTCCAAAGGGGACGTCAAGGAGAACTGGAAAATTTTGGTATGTCTTATCCCCCCATAGTAAATTTTTTGAATGCTTTTTAATTATGTTCGTATTGTTTCTAAATATTGTTTCATATTGTTTTAAAACTTCGTGATGTATGTATGGTAAAAATAAATTTAAAACCTTTGCTATGCATTTATTTCATTAAATACAAAATGTTTCATTAAGCCCAATCTATAAGATAAAGATGTAGTTGCGTGACTTAACTGTGAACAAGTAGGCCCCTAAAAGGGGCATTATCTCGCCGATGAAAAGCAGAAAACATACTGCTGGTTGTTCCGCAGGATAAATATAATAAATATAGAAATGAAAAATCATAATGAAAACAAAACAATGCGTATATATACTTTTCCATTGTTGTGAGGGATCATATATACTGTTTGCAGTATCGTAAGTTATACGCAAATACAATGGATTCTGTATTTGCATGCATAATACACACGTATATGCACGTGTTTAATGCGCCGGGTTTTACCCTGCGCCGGGGCCGGGGCCGTGTTTTACCCACCTAAAACAAATGCATGCGCCGGGGCCGGGGCCGTGTTTTACCCAGGTGCGCCGAGGCCGGGGCCGGAGCCGGGGCCGGGTTTTACCCACACCCCAAGTTTTGAGGGGCTGTGGGGACGGTTCGTGCTCTCCCACCCGGTAACCTTGTGCGAATCAGGGTTACTGGCATCTAGGTTTTTTTTTGGTCAAAAATAGCGTCGTTTGCAGAAATGAACAATAGTTTTGACGACGCCAAAATAAAAATGACGAAAGAATGACCAAGCCAAAATGTGGAAATAGCACTCAAATTAAAAAAGAATGCAAAGTTTCTATCATGTTTTAACAGTGGTTTTTCAAAAAATTTCTCAAATTTTGGGGGCTGACGCCCCCAAACCCCCGCTCTATATTGTCTTTGTGGTTTATGTTAAACTTCGACGATGCTTGAATACTCAATCAGTTTTATATTACAAAGCCATACGAGACTTCATGCTACATCCTTCAATTGCATTTTTGATGCACGTTTCTCATATACCATTTTCGCTGAATTGTTTTTGAAAACTTATATACTCTTCGAATTTTCTCGACTAAAATGGAATTATATAGATCTTATATTCGTAGGTACCAGTATGTTTAAGACCTTTTATTGCATAAATGCTAAAAACTATCAGGGATAGATCTGGATGCAGCCTCGTCGTCGCGATTTGAATATAAGAAAAGTAAACAGGAAAAACAGAAAACAGGCATATCCATAGAATTTAGCGAGCGCGTATACATACGTATATATATTTCCAAAGTTTTTACCAGATTTTTGGATAGACAAAGCTTAAAAAGTCATTAGATTTTAGCAAAAAATTCTTATTTTCCCCTCAAAAAGTATAAATTTTTAAAAATTTTCTTGTTTCTGCAAAATGAAAGGAATTAAAGATTCGAAGAATGATTTCATCTGAAATGCAAAAAATTCATCTAGCCCCCCAGACCCTCCACATTGTATTGGGTTATTCTCATCATTTTTAATGCTCAAAGTCATGTCACATAGACACTAGATAAGTATATACGAAGTTAATATATATATATATATATATACGTATATACTTGCTGGACAGTGTGAAATATTAAGCAACACACACCAACAAGGTAAAAATTAAACAGAAATTACGAATATAGCCCAAAATGAAAACAAAACTGTATTTCTGGAAAAAACGTATTTTTGACGTTGGACAAATAAAAATGACGTTCAGAAAATAAAAATGACGAAAATTTGATGAAATCCGATTTTGAAAAAAAACGCTGACTGGCATTGAATGTCCCTCTCTTAATAGGGCATTTTATATGGATTTTTCTTTTGAAAGTTTTTGAAAGAAATTGAAATTTTCATAAATCTTGTCCTCGACTTATGCATTTAGCTCTTAGCCATCACCCCATCGTTTTTTTCTACTTATATATATACGTGTGTATATATATATTATATACATAGCAAGCTTAACAAAAAAATCACCCGAAATTTTAACAAAAAAATCACCCCACCCTGACTCACAGGAAAGTCGTGAGTTTCTCTGCCAAAATGATTGGAAATATGATATAATCACTCACAAACATGAAAAAACAACGTTTTAGCCTTTAAAACGGCACTTTAGACCCAAATTTTTGCATGGTGATAGCCACACATCTCGACATTATAGCCTGTGAGTTTGAGCCCCTAGGCCCTCTCCATGTGTTCAGGGCAGACCTTTAAGTGAGGGTACCCAAAAGTGACCTCAAAAACGTTCATGACCGAAGTTCGAATTTCGGCTGCTATTTACTAAGGGAAAACCCTAGGCAACCCATATTGTGCATGTGACATGTCCTGACTGTGGGCTATCGATATTCGATACATATATAGAAGTTCCCAGTCGGACCTCTGAGCCGTCCTGGAGTGGGTGATTTTTTTTGTTAAAATTTTAACAAATAAAAAATCATTTTTATGTTTCGTTACTGAAGTCAGAGCAGCAGCTAGAGCAAAACTAACGTCAAATTCTAGCTCAGCGACCTCGAAAACCCTTCTTTATTGGCGATTTAAGAAATGGATTTTGTTTAGTTTTGTGGATGTTATGTTTTGATGTTGAATGTTTATACGTTGTTTTTGAGGTTGCCTGACACTTCTGGGAGTCCAACCTAGTAACCAGCCGGGCCTGGACCGTCCGGCGGTAAACGTGATCCCAGAAGTCAGTATTAGCCCATAGTTACCTAAAAACTAATGCCAGATTTGAATTCAGCGCCCTGGAAAACCCCCTAGGACATGTTTATAGCCACTTCGGACTGTCCAGTTGGTACCTGGAGGGTCCGGACGGGTCCGGCAGGGGTCACGTGACCGTGGGTCATACCCCACCAACATACGAAGTTCTGAGTTTCTCTGCCAAAATGATTGGAAATAGGATATAATCACTCACAAACACGAAAAAACAACGTTTTAGCCTTTAAAACGGCACTTTAGAGCCACCAGACTTCATACTGGACGCTGTCGGGGGCCGTCAGTGACCACTAAGACTTTGGCGGGGTCAGTTGCCTTAGTTGGAGCACTAGGTTAGCGGTTTGGGGTTCTAAATGCGTTATTTAGTGCGCTCTATCCAAAACTGATGAGAAAAAGTTGCTAGCTGCTCTCTGGGATCCGATCCGCCACTGATTTTTTTTTGTTAGCGGGTGATTTTTTTGTTAAACCTTTAACAAAAAAATCACACATTTTCGTCTACTGCTACTTACTGGTAGGTCGTAGAGCAACGAAACTAGGGTGGTTTTAAAGCTTAACCCAAGACCTATCCATGGGTCCTCAAAGTAATCGATTTTGTTTAGTTTTGCGAAAGTTCCAGCCAAAAAACCGAATTTTGATTTTTTTGTTAAGCTTGCTATACGTACGTATACGACCGTATTTTAGGTGAAATCAGTGAACCTAGACTCATGGACGCCGGAGCAGGTCTCATATATGCAGGTGGTGGGGAACAGTGTGGCCCGAGGGGTCTACGAGGCCAACATTCCGGACAACTTTCGCCGACCCCAGAGCGATTCCTCTCTGGAGGCCTTCATACGGGCCAAGTATGATCAGAAACGATACATTCTGAAGGACTGGCTGCCGCCCAAGATTGATCCCAAACATTGGCCAGTTGTGGACGATCCCACGGACAGGAAGAAGACCGCTTCTTCCGGGACGGCTGGTGGGGGGAGTCGATCCCGGCAGCGTTCGGGTGGCGCTGGCGGTGACTCTGGTCGAGCTTCCGCTATCGCTCCGCCTCCAGGTACGTATATATGCGCAAGTGTGGTCAAATAAAATTTAGAGGGGGGACGGCAAATTTTGTCGGGTCTTATTGGGGGCTGCGCGCCCCCCCCCACCCAGCATCAAGAAATTTTTCTAATTTGTGACGTGTGGAAAATTTTACAGGGCACTGGCTCTTTGAAAAAAGACGGACAAAAGCTGAGAACGTTTGCCTCCACAAACTGGTCTGAGTACATATTTTGTGGTATTCGTTTTGGTGTGCTAAGCACTAGTTATGCTGAGATTAGATACATATATACGTCTAACTTGCCCCGGAATATATATTTTACGCATTAAACAAAATATTTTGGGTTTTCACAATCTCAGGGCGAACTCCCCCCATTCGCCCATTGGCCAAAAATGCTTCAAAAACAGCTATTTTTGGTGATGAGCTATCAATTGCATAATTTTTTACTTAAATGTACGATTTAATTTACTAAAAATGCTAATAAGACATACAGGGTGGAAAACCAAAATTCTAGTGGTGGACCAATTTCTGGGAGGTTTCCTGCAGGAAAAAGTCAAATCATTGTGCAAGTCAGCAGAGTTATCGTGTTGATTCTGATCGTGATTGAAGAGGTTCGTACGTAACTTCAAGCTAAGGACAGTTACACGGAAATGACCTTGTTGTGCCTTAATAGCAATGATGGCCTAGGCCCGTACCCGGCCGCTCCCAGGGGGAGTCTAACGTCAAACGCTAATTTTATAGTACACCCAGCCGGTTTTCAGAAATTTTCGCGTCCTCGGAGCGATGCTTTACTTTTTGAATTAAATAAACATGGGGGCAAAAATGCAAAAAAAGCTTCAAAAATTCCGGCTTTGTTTTACCGTGCACCCCCTCCTTTCGAAATGCTGGGTCCGGGCTTGATGATGGCATTGCATTTATTTATGCCTGTCTATACTTGATCACTTTCTGTTTTTCTAGGCTCCATTCCACAGGGCAAACGATCCTCTCAACAGCCAACCTCTTCCTCCTCCACAATTCACCAGTCCCATTCGGACAGCGGGCCGGTTCTGAAGTCGTCCGGCGCGGCCGCCAAAAAACCACCACCTCCCACTACCGTCCAATCCGGTAGTCAAGATCTGGTGGATCTGGCCGGATCCACCACCGGTGGGGATCCCACTCCAGCCGTCCCACCTGCTCCTGCAGGTGGTGGTGGTGCCCTGGATGATATCATGAGCTTAGGCGTGGACGCCTTCGGCCCGGTGGTCTCGGCGGCTACCCTGGTTGGGATCGGGGGTGGTCTGGATATTTTTGGGGTTTCCTCTGGGGTTGGGGCTGCGGCCGCCGTCTCCCCCCAACCACCGCGACCTCCCAGTGCCCCGGGTGTTGGCAGCGGGAGCGATGATCTTAAACTGTTGGGCGATGGAGGAACCGGAGATCTGACCTCTGGAAGTGGATCTGCGAATGCGGGGGCCGGGGGTCCCAAGTCTAAGGATGATATTTTGGCCCTTTATGGTTCGGGTGGTACAGCCACCACCACCAATGGGAGCGGTTTAATGGGATCGACTGGACCCGCCGGTCATGCCGGTTTTGCTGGGAATCCGTCTATGTTTGGTGGCGGTGGGCCCTCCATGGGGACGAATCAGTTTCCAGGCGGTCAAGGAGGATACCCGGCCTCTACTGTGACTACTCCGTTCGGTGTGGCACCCCCTGTACCCCATGGGGGTGGAGTGGGTGGATTTATGGGGGTCGGGGGCCATCATCCTATGACAAATCCTGGCGGCGCCTATGGTGGACAACAGCCGGCGGCGCCCTATGGGAGTACCATGAGTATGTACGGTGGGTATCCTAGTAGCGGTGGTGGTGGAGGATTTATGGGCGGACCCCTCCAGCAATTGCAACCCCAGCAGTCGCATCAAAATGGCAATCTACTGGGCAGTCACAACCTCTCGGCACCCAACCTGATGGCCTATGCTGCTGGCAGCACGCCGCTCCCCTCCTCCAGTCATCCCTTTATGGGGGGTGGTGGCACTGGAGGGGCCGTGGGAGGAAATTTGTTGGGCGGAGGAGCCACCTTTGGAGGGGCTCCCCCGGGTCAACCACCACCGTCGTCGCCGTTCAACTTTGGCCCCCTTCCGACCCCCAGTTCTGGGGCTTCTGCTGCCGGGGCTGCGAACTTTGCCGCCATGCAAAGTCAGCTGGCCTCGCTCCAGTTGAAGAATTTTTCCAGCACGAACCCGAGCTCGGCCGGACCGCAGCCTTCTTCCGCTGGTGGTGGACTGATGGGGACCACGACGACCCTATCGACTGATCTGTGGCAATAGTGAGCGAAGAAGGGACGGATCGACGAATTGATAGGATTATTCTCTCCCCCCTCCCGCCCTGTTTCCCCTACCTTTGGATTTGAATGATGGCAACAAATATTATCTAGGAAATTTATCTTTTATTTCTTTTATTTCTTGTCGTTTTTATTGTTGTTGTTGCTGCTGCTGCAATTGAATGCAATGTTGCTGTGTGGGTTTTCAATTTGTAATGATGACGGGGGTTGAGTGAAGAATGGTTTCTCTTGGTAGATAACGAAATGTAGGTATCTATTTCAGAACTGCCAGCTCCCGGTGAACCTTTCCTTTGGTTTATTCTATTTTTTCGTAAATAAAGTGAGCCTTTATTTTCTTAACGAATTTATTGAAAGGCTTACCATAAGGCAGGCACCGTCTTGGTTTTTGTGTTGCACATTGTTGTAGAAATTTCCGGAAGTTGTGTTCATGTAAATGTGGAATTTTTTGGTTGGGGTCAATTTCTTTCACGTCACCAGGAAAATTTTGTGGTGCACGAAAGATCTAGCGTTTCAGAGTTGGATTGCAAAATGTTTTAGTTGCATTCTATGTTTTCCGAGCTATGGGCTCGCTTTTTTAGGGTTTTGAAAGTAGAGGGGGCTTCGTACCGCCCCGCCCCCACTAGGGAGGGGGAAGTGGAGGAGGGCAAGCCAATGGTATGCATAACTTAAAAGTTAGCACTTTTGAGGTAAAAACGCAAAAAATCGCTTTTTTAACGTCAAAATGAGTGCATGGATTAGCTAAAAATTGAGAAAATTTTTGAAAATCTAACCTCAGAAGTTTTAATTTTTCGACACTTTTGAGCGATTGCCAAAAATTTGGGTGGGGCTTGCCGGCAAATGGAGGGGGCATCGACAAGTAAGGGGGGGCTCCGAAAAATGACAGAAGGCCCCCCAGCCCCCGTCCCACTAAAAATGCCAGATTGAGACTTAGGCTTAATTTCTGAACGGAACCAAGCTTGTAAGAGGCTAGCAGAGACCCACCCTATACTCACTACGTCTGCTCTACTTTCGCTATTTCGTTGCTGTACCAGTACTATGCCGTAATCATGTTGCTGGAGGAACGCCTTATCTTGTAGGATGTTCATTGTAACGTAACTCGTCGTAGCATTGTAAAACCGGCGGTACTCAGTAGTGAAATTCTTTCCTTTTTTTTTCTATGCAAACTTAGTTTAATAAAAAAATCTGGCTTGATGGGATGGCTGGATGGTTTCCCACTGGCCCTGACTTTAGAATTTTTAGCGATTGCCAATTTTTTGGGGAGGGGACGTGAGAACTAGCTTAATAGTGAGCGTTCAACTCAAACTTTAAAGTGTTTCAGAGGTTGTTTAGGCAGTGATACTGACTATGACACATTGTTGTGCATGTATTAGTCTGTTATTTTTTAGTGGCCACCCTTCCAATTCATGAACACCCAATGCCGTCACCCACCGTTTTTGGCCGTTGTCCAAAAGTGTCAAAAATTAAGTTGTAGCGGTCAAATTTTCAATACTTTTCTCAGTGATTTATGTGCAAGCTCATGCTTAGAAACAGTAATACGCTTTTTAAAACCCTAAAAATGTTAGGTTGTTTGTTTATTATGGTAGAAAAACTGTTAGGTGTTGGGAAATCTATTGGAACTTGTCATAATTTTCTGTCATCTTTTGTCCTGCGTGCCGAAACCTGATTGAAGCAGCTTTTTAAAATTAATTAATTAATTAATTTATTTTTTGAAATAGATGCAGCAGAAGACGCCAATTGTGTTTCGTGATTTGAATTAACTAATTTGTCTGATTTAATAATTAAACTGTGATTACTATTGAAGCACATTATTGTATGACTTTCAGGTTTGTCAGTAGGCCAACTTGCTGTTCAGACTTTTTTCTGTTTTGTTCGCCATTCTGTGAAACTCCACTGTTTCTGTCTGTTGTTAACTTTACTTTTTTCTTTGAATTCTACTAGGACTGGGTATTTTTTTACAGGGGGGGGGGCCCCCAATTGCCCCCCTCCCGGGATTTTAGCTCCCCCCGGGATTTTTTTGGAGGCCCAAATTTTTGCCAATAATAGGCCAATTTTCAAAAATTTTCCGGGTTCGTCGGAGATTTTTTCGTAAAAATAGCTATTTTTAGCTTAAATCCTGGCATTTTTGAGAACTTTTTGCGTTTCACCATGCACAATACGCCAAAAAATACCATTTTTGGCCCATTTTTGCAAACTCCCCCCCCCCCGGGTGCGGGGTGGCCCCCCCCCCCCCGAAAAAAACCTAAAAATACCCTGGTAGGATGATGATATTTAGTTTACTCTAAAGTTTCTGTATTTCACTGCGTAATCTTAGCATGTCTGCACAATATATAAATATGCTTGTATGGATTGATTCATTGATATTCAACTGTGCAGCGGGCTGTCCCGCCTTTTGTACTAGTAATTTGTAACTTTTATTTGTCATTTGGAGTTTTGGATTCTCCAGTTAGTGGGGAGGGGGGGGGGCGAATCCGTTAGTCGCAGACAAAAATAGAAAATTTTTTTAAACTAAAGTAAAGTTTGTATCGTATTTTCTTTCTCTGTTGATCTGTGTTTGACTGGACCTGTCAAATTTGAAGGTTTTCTACACTTTTTCTTGATTTTCCACAATGTTTGGATTTGGGCGGGTATTTATAGTAGCTAGTTATTAGCTATTTTTGAATCACTTACGATATTCTGTGCTGTTTTATTTTGCTGTTTCCTGTTGTCATTCCTGTTATACCAGTCTAGCACAAATTGTTGTGACCTTTTGTAGTTACACTGTTGCAATGTTGGTAGACCGTTGTTTTCTTGTGTGGACGTGCTAATTATGAGAATTGTACAAGTATAATTTGTTGTGAGGAATTGTTTGTATTCACCATTCCCGTATTTATTTAGCCGGTGGGTGGTACCAAGAGTACAGTACAGAGAGTGTAAGAAACTCTACGCTAGCATGTACAAATTATGTAGCGTTTCCTCGGCCCATTGGTCACGGAATTTCGCCGAAACTTCCAAAAATTCGGGGGGTCTCACTTGCACTAATTACACCGCTTTCGTATAAGCGTGTGCTCCGTTCTTGGATTGGCTCGTTAGTCTTAAAGGCTTATTACTGTAGGCAATTTACCTCTTATTTTAATTGGTTCATCATAATCTTTAATCAAGGTTAATCTCACTTAAAAAATTAATTCGACAACTTTGTAGCATTTTTTCTGCTCTTTCCAATGATATAAAAACTGTTGCATAATACAAAAAATTCGAAGGAATGTAACGTGCAACAATTTTTATATCATTGAAAAGAGCAGAAAAAATGTTACAAAGTTGTCGAATTAGTTTTTTAATTGCATTAACCTGATTAAAGTTATAACTAATTAAATAAAATAACTAATAAATTGCCTACAATAAGCCTTAAGGCTAACGGGCCAATCAGCGAGCAGACACACGCTTATATCAAACGGTGTATTTAGTGCAAAGGGGCACCCCCCCCCCGGACTTTTCGGGGGGGGGGGGTCCCGAGTTAATGAACCGAGCATACCTTACATAATTTGTACATGCTAGCGTAAGAGTTTCTTACTCTTATCTATTATGTACTCTTTTGGTGGTACTTACGGTTATATTGTCTGCTATAGGGGCGCCAGAGTTTAGAATTATTTTGACAACCTTGATTTAGTTCATTATTTACAGCTTAATAGTTGACCGTATAATTTGTTATAATAGCGGCTTTTAGGGCTCTCTTGAAAGATAAATAAGTATGCTAGAATTGCATAAGTTTTGGAAAATGTCTGGAGTCCTGCTAAAATTCCATTTTTTTCCGATTTGTATTGTGTTGTCATTGTTTATGTAGTTTAATATAATAACACTTCTATTTAAATTTACATTTCTTCTGTTTTTGAAGCTGTGAAATGTTGAAACTTCGTACCTACGTAGTGTTAATATTGTTATTGTTTACGTATATGTATATTTTTGCTTTTGTTGTAAAACGTACGGATATATTAACTTGGTGTGAGTAAAGATTAATTAAGCGTTATGTTGACTATATTTTGTGGATAGGAAAATTGATATATAGCGGCAGTTTTTAGCTATCAAATAAAAACGTAGGCTGTTCTGTTGATAGCTTTTATATTGGAGCGATGGCTAGCTATTTGCTTAGCTTGAAGTAAAGTTATACCTAGCTGTTGATATTGGATACGCGGTGTCGTCATTGTATTTGTGTGTCATAAAGATTGATTTGATTTAAAAATTGGAATTAAAGAGGCAGTAGCTTGCATCTTCCTATGGTATGGTTAATAATATGGAACTTAACCTGTTGGTTATGTTACAGTGTGGGATATTACCCATTAGGGCACTCGCACTAGTAGCTAGCTGCGCAGCAGCGCAGCACTGAAAATTATGTGTAGTGCTATCTTCATATGCGTGACGTAAAATATATTCTATTTGATGAAATTATACGACTTTGAACTATTTTGACATTTGTCTTATTCATGAATGATAAAAATGATTTCTTTTTGGGCTAGCTACGCCAGTAGCACAAAGTATATATAAGTGAGAAAGTGTAGGCTTCAGTTCAGTTGCAGTTTCGTCAGTGGCGGGGTAGGTTGGTTTTATTGGTTGGGTAGGAGTCGATAGCCCAGTTTAGGTGTGGGAGAGGGTAACGCCCTCCCGTTGTGTTCTTTGGAGTCTACCGTCGTGCTCCCTCTGTGTAGTTTATATCAGTTCTGTATGTTCATTCTAAAGTCAGAAAGCGTATTTTGTGTTTGATAAATAAAGTCTAGCGGTATTTTAGTCTATCAGTTTAGGGACGGTCGCTTAGGGTCCGCAAGTAGTTCTCTTCAGTTTAGGGACGGTCGCTTAGGGTCCGCAAGTAGTTCTATCTCAATTTACTCGCTAATTTATGATACTCTCGCCTCTTCTCTCAATCAGCTGGGATTGGATATCACACACTGAGCTCTTACTTGCAATCTTTACTGAAGTTCGACATTAGTTTATTACAGAGGTACACACGTAGTACTTCACAAATAGTGGCGACCGTGATTTTTCAGTAGATGTCCAAAGTTCTAGCTTTTTCGGAGAAGAAAGGGAACACGATAAGCGAGAAAAGCAAAGAGCACAACTTTGGGGGCTGGTATCGTATTTTGACGGACCGGTTGATTTGGACAGAGGTACTCCCATGGCCTTTAAGCAAAATATTGCAAAATCGGGGGGTCGTGGTCGGGGGGGTGTCTCCCCCAACGCTAGTCCGGGGGGAACTGCTCCAGGTATTGGGAGGGGGACTCCCAGAAGACCGGAAGGCTACGTACCCGACCTCCCCCCACAATTATGGGAAGGGCAAAATTCCAAACCGAAACCGGTAACAAATAGAGGATCAGGGGGGCGAGGGGGACCCTCCCGGATTCCCCCTCCACCCACAAGTTCTCGGCGGACCCAGTCCCAATTGGGAGTTTCTACCTCCACGGCCCCGTCTACATCTTCAGAGGCCCCGTATGGCGGTCACCTAAGTAAAACTTTTGGGGGGCCAGTGACTCGGTCACAATCTGGGGCTACCCGCCCCCAAGTTTCGCAGTCGGCGGGTTCCCGGTCCTCAGTGTCGCAGTCGGGAGGCCCCCAAGTGCTATCAGATGCCATTCCCCCAGAAATAGTAGTTTCTGGGAGGGAAACTACGGTTAAATCTTTGTCTGGGGGGCCAGAACCGTCTCCCCCAGACTCCTGTCTCCTATCTACTTACATTTGACTAGTATCTAACAGTTTTCGAGTCTTCGCCGTGGTGTGGGTTTCCGAAGGTTGTTACCTAAAACTGGGTCATCTTTGGGGCACTCACACCGCTGCGACCATGCTACAGTTGAGGGGCTTTGTGATGTATTCTGTTTGTTTTTGCATTTTATTCCATGGCATTTTGTTTGAGCCTTTAATTACTGTGCTTTATGCTGACTACTTTAATTTTTGTTTGTGTTTAGGTGATGGTTGTTTTCTTGTAACCGGTCCCCATACCCCCATTTTGCGCCAGGCGTGCCCCACGACGGATGCTGAACGGGAGCTGGCCCATGTTGTCATTGTTCTGCATTATCTGGACTCTCACCCAGACTGCAATGGCCGGTTTCTCAGACGGCGAACTGCTTTTGTTGTGGTCAACATGTGGACTGGGTTTGACTGGTTATGGAGGTGGCTCTACTTGCCTCCACTGTACTCTGGACCGATATCCGGTCTTATGTCTTTTCTGTTGGGACCTGGTTTCACCATCCTTGGCCTGGGCCACTACTCATTGCCTGTGTATTTCTTTGGGGTCTTTTCTGACTGTTTGCTGGGTCTCGGTTATACCCCGGTCACTTTTCTATGGCCTTTGCTGGTTTGGCCAATTTTCCATCCTGCGTCTGGCCATTCTTGAGTCGGCTTTCCGGTGCGGCCGTTTTCGGCCGATTGTACTGTCTGGCCTGACTTTTCTGTCGGGTCCGAGTCCCTCTATCCGGACTTTTCTTCTTGTCGGGTCTGCTCCCGGCGTCTGCTAGAACTGTCCTGATGCTCCCATTGTGAAATCGTGGTCTCTTCGGTGCACGCCTAGGACGCTTGGCTTCTCCCATTGATGTGTTTTGTTGTGAATTTTCATTCCTTTTTTTGTACTTTCATATATATTATAAGTGGGGGGTTATCTTTTGTTGTTGTATGGGGAGGGGACCTTTTTAATTTCTCCTCTGGTTTTGTTTCTTTGATAGGGCGCCCCCTCAGTTGTTTTGATAGTTTTCTTTGGTAGCTAATTTTTACGTGTTGGCCATGTTTTGCCATGTATAACGCTGCCTTAACGTACCTGCCTTATTTTGGTTTTTCTATTTCTTCTACTACTTGTTACGTATAATAAACCGCTAGTAAGTGCTTATATTTGTTGTTTCTCTATAGAATTCTATTTGGGTTTCTTCCGCGTGGGTTTGCTTGGATTTTAAGTATGAAGTTGTGATTGTTGGGACGGGTTCCCTAGTGGGCAGTGTCCCCGTTGTATCCTGTCTTTTCTGTCTGTTCGGCCTTGCGCGTGGGGGTCCATACGGGTGTTTATTGTACTGTTTTCGAAATTTACGTAGTTGTCTGTGTTTCTCAAAAGTTGTCAATAGTTTGTTTCGCTTAGTCGTTTGTTTCGTATGTTCGTTTCGTCTAAGTTGGTTTTGTGTTTAGTTTCGGTCACAGCCGACACAGTTTTACCCAGTGTCAGTCCGAAGTGTCAGTCCGGACTCGTCTGTGAGCCGCGTAGTTCGCAGGCAGTGGGGATCGTTTGGCTCCACTTTTAGCCTTAGCTAGGTCTAATTCGCGTTTTATCTCTAAAACTACTACTTGGACGTCCAAAACTAATGTAATCCAGTTTTACCATTGTCTAACATTCTGTGGCACCCGTATTGATCGCCGCGCGGGGGGCCGGCGGCGGAAAAGAGGGGGTATTTTGTGGGATATTACCCATTAGGGCACTAGTAGCTAGCTGCGCAGCATCGCAGCACTGAAAATTATGTGTAGTGCTATCTTCATATGCGTGACGTAAAATATATTCTATTTGATGAAATTATACAAGTAGTAGAAGAAATAGAAAATAGAAAACAAAATAAGGCAGGTACGTTAAGGCAGCGTTATACATGGCAAAACATGGCCAACACGTAAAAATTAGCTACCAAAGAAAACTATCAAAACAACTGAGGGGCGCCCTATCAAAGAAACAAAACCAGAGGAGAAATTAAAAAGGTCCCCCCCATACAACAACAAAAGATACCCCCCCACTTATAATATATATGAAAGTACAAAAAAAGGAATGAAAATTCACAACAAAACACATCAATGGGAGAAGCCAAGCGTCCTAGGCGTGCACCGAAGAGACCACGATTTCACAATGGGAGCATCAGGACAGTTCTAGCAGACGCCGGGAGCAGACCCGACAAGAAGAAAAGTCCGGATAGAGGGACTCGGACCCGACAGAAAAGTCAGGCCAGACAGTACAATCGGCCGAAAACGGCCGCACCGGAAAGCCGACTCAAGAATGGCCAGACGCAGGATGGAAAATTGGCCAAACCAGCAAAGGCCATAGAAAAGTGACCGGGGTATAACCGAGACCCAGCAAACAGTCAGAAAAGACCCCAAAGAAATACACAGGCAATGAGTAGTGGCCCAGGCCAAGGATGGTGAAACCAGGTCCCAACAGAAAAGACATAAGACCGGATATCGGTCCAGAGTACAGTGGAGGCAAGTAGAGCCACCTCCATAACCAGTCAAACCCAGTCCACATGTTGACCACAACAAAAGCAGTTCGCCGTCTGAGAAACCGGCCATTGCAGTCTGGGTGAGAGTCCAGATAATGCAGAACAATGACAACATGGGCCAGCTCCCGTTCAGCATCCGTCGTGGGGCACGCCTGGCGCAAAATGGGGGTATGGGGACCGGTTACAAGAAAACAACCATCACCTAAACACAAACAAAAATTAAAGTAGTCAGCATAAAGCACAGTAATTAAAGGCTCAAACAAAATGCCATGGAATAAAATGCAAAAACACACCGAATACATCACAAAGCCCCTCAACTGTAGCATGGTCGCAGCGGTGTGAGTGCCCCAAAGATGACCCAGTTTTAGGTAACAACCTTGGAGGCGGAAACCCACACCACGGCGAAGACTCGAAAACTGTTAGATACTAGTCAAATGTAAGTAGATAGGAGACAGGAGTCTGGGGGAGACGGTTCTGGCCCCCAGACAAAGATTTAACCGTAGTTTCCCTCCCAGAAACTACTATTTCTGGGGGAATGGCATCTGATAGCATTTGGGGCCTCCCGACTGCGACACTGAGGACCGGGAACCCGCCGACTGCGAAACTTGGGGGCGGGTAGCCCCAGATTGTGACCGAGTCACTGGCCCCCCAAAAGTTTTACTTAGGTGACCGCCATACGGGGCCTCTGAAGATGTAGACGGGGCCGTGGAGGTAGAAACTCCCAATTGGGACTGGGTCCGCCGAGAACTTGTGGGTGGAGAGGGAATCCGGGAGGGTCCCCCTCGCCCCCCTGATCCTCTATTTGTTACCGGTTTCGGTTTGGAATTTTGCCCTTCCCATAATTGTGGGGGGAGGTCGGGTACGTAGCCTTCCGGTCTTCTGGGAGTCCCCCTCCCAATACCTGGAGCAGTTCCCCCCGGACTAGCGTTGGGGGAGACACCCCCCCGACCACGACCCCCCGATTTTGCAATATTTTGCTTAAAGGCCATGGGAGTACCTCTGTCCAAATCAACCGGTCCGTCAAAATACGATACCAGCCCCCAAAGTTGTGCTCTTTGCTTTTCTCGCTTATCGTGTTCCCTTTCTTCTCCGAAAAAGCTAGAACTTTGGACATCTACTGAAAAATCACGGTCGCCACTATTTGTGAAGTACTACGTGTGTACCTCTGTAATAAACTAATGTCGAACTTCAGTAAAGATTGCAAGTAAGAGCTCAGTGTGTGATATCCAATCCCAGCTGATTGAGAGAAGAGGCGAGAGTATCATAAATTAGCGAGTAAATTGAGATAGAACTACTTGCGGACCCTAAGCGACCGTCCCTAAACTGAAGAGAACTACTTGCGGACCCTAAGCGACCGTCCCTAAACTGATAGACTAAAATACCGCTAGACTTTATTTATCAAACACAAAATACGCTTTCTGACTTTAGAATGAACATACAGAACTGATATAAACTACACAGAGGGAGCACGACGGTAGACTCCAAAGAACACAACGGGAGGGCGTTACCCTCTCCCACACCTAAACTGGGCTATCGACTCCTACCCAACCAATAAAACCAACCTACCCCGCCACTGACGAAACTGCAACTGAACTGAAGCCTACACTTTCTCACTTATATATACTTTGTGCTACTGGCGTAGCTAGCCCAAAAAGAAATCATTTTTATCATTCATGAATAAGACAAATGTCAAAATAGTTCAAAGTCGTATAATTTCATCAAATAGAATATATTTTACGTCACGCATATGAAGATAGCACTACACATAATTTTCAGTGCTGCGCTGCTGCGCAGCTAGCTACTAGTGCGAGTGCCCTAATGGGTAATATCCCACACTGTAACATAACCAACAGGTTAAGTTCCATATTATTAACCATACCATAGGAAGATGCAAGCTACTGCCTCTTTAATTCCAATTTTTAAATCAAATCAATCTTTATGACACACAAATACAATGACGACACCGCGTATCCAATATCAACAGCTAGGTATAACTTTACTTCAAGCTAAGCAAATAGCTAGCCATCGCTCCAATATAAAAGCTATCAACAGAACAGCCTACGTTTTTATTTGATAGCTAAAAACTGCCGCTATATATCAATTTTCCTATCCACAAAATATAGTCAACATAACGCTTAATTAATCTTTACTCACACCAAGTTAATATATCCGTACGTTTTACAACAAAAGCAAAAATATACATATACGTAAACAATAACAATATTAACACTACGTAGGTACGAAGTTTCAACATTTCACAGCTTCAAAAACAGAAGAAATGTAAATTTAAATAGAAGTGTTATTATATTAAACTACATAAACAATTAAAGCACAATACAAATCGGAAAAAATGGAATTTTAGCAGGACTCAGACATTTTCCAAACTTATGCAATTCTAGCATATATTTATCTTTCCAGAGAGCCCTAAAAGCCGCTATTAACAAATTATACGGTCAACTATTAAGCTGTAAATAATGAACTAAATCAAGGTTGTCAAAATAATTCTAAACTCTGGCGCCCCTATAGCAGACAATATAACCGTAAGTACCACCAAGAGTACATAATAGATAAGAGTAAGAAACTCTTACGCTAGCATGTACAAATTATGTAAGGTATGCTCGGTTCATTAACTCGGGACCCCCCCCCCCCGAAACTTCCGGGGGGGGTCCCACTTTGCACTAACTACACGCTTTCATATAAGCGTGTGTCTGCTCGCTGATTGGCCCGTTAGCCTTAAGGCTTATTGTAGGCAATTTATTAGTTATTTTAATTAATTAGTTATAACTTTAATCAGGTTAATGCAATTAAAAAACTAATTCGACAACTTTGTAGCATTTTTTCTGCTCTTTTCAATGATATAAAAATTGTTGCACGTTACATTCCTTCGAATTTTTGTATTATGCAACAGTTTTTATATCATTGGAAAGAGCAGAAAAAATGCTACAAAGTTGTCGAATTAGTTTTTTAAGTGAATTAACCTGATTAAAGTTATAACTAATTAATTAAAATAACTAATAAATTGCCTACAATAAGCCTTAAGGCTAACGGGCCAATCAGTGAGCAGACACACGCTTATATGAAAGCGTGTAGTTAGTGCAAAGTGGGACCCCCCCGGAAGTTTCGGGGGGGGGGGTCCCGTGTTAATGAACCGAGCATACCTTACATAATTTGTACATGCTAGCGTAAGAGTTTCTTACTCTTATCTATTATGTACTCTTGGTACCACCCACCAGCTAAATAAATACGAGAATAGTGAATACAAACAATTCCTCACAACAAATTATACTTGTACAATTCTCATAATTAGCACGTCCACACAAGAAAACAACGGTCTTCTAACATTGCAACAGTGCAGACTACAAAAGTTTACAACAATTTGTGCTAGACTGGGTATAACAGGAATGACAACAGGAAACAGCAAAATAAAACAGCACAGAATATGGTAAGTGATTCAAAAATAGTTCATAACTAGATACTATAAATACTCCACCCCCCCCCAAAAGTCCAAACATTGTGGAAAATCAAGAAAAAGTGTATAAAATAATAAAATTTGATCAGTCCAATACAACTCAACAGAGAAAGAAAATGCAATAAAAATTTCCTCTAAAGTTGTAAAAAATTTTCTATGTCTGCCACTAACTGCTTCGCCCGCCCCTTTCCCTTCCCACTACCTCGAAGATCCAAAACTCCAAATCACAAATAAAAGTTACAAATTACCAGTACAAAAGGCGGGACAAACCGCTGCACAGTTGAATATCAATCAATCCATATAGGCATATTTACTGTGTAGACATGCTAAGATTACACAGTGAAATACAGAAGCTTTCTAAATATCAACAGCCTACTAGAATTCAAAGAAAAGAAAAAAGTAGAGTTAACAACAGACAGAAACAGTAGTGGTTCACAGAATGGCGAACAAAACAGAAAAAAGTCTGAACAGCAAATTGGCCTACTGACAAACCTGAAAGTCATACGATAATGTGCTTCAAGTAATCACAGTTTAATTATTAAATCAGACAAATTAGTTAATTCAAATCACGAAACACAATTGGCGTCTTCTGCTGCATCTATTTCAAAAAATAAATAAATTAATTAATTAATTTTAAAAAGCTGCTTCAATCAGGTTTCGGCACACAGGACAAAAGATGACAGAAAATTATGACAAGTTCCAATAGATTTCCCAACACCCAACAGTTTTTACTGCCATAATAAACAAAAAACCTAACATTTTTAGGGTTTTAAAAAGCGTATTACTGTTTCTAAGCAAATATGAGCTTGCACATAAATCACTGAGAAAAGTATTGAAAATTTGACCGCTACAACTTAATTTTTGACACTTTTGGACAACGGCCAAAAACGGTGGGTGGCGGCATTGGGTGTTCCTGAATTGGAAGGGTGACCACTAAAAAACAACAGACTAATACATGCACAACAATGTGTCATAGTCAGTATCACTGCCTAAACAACCTCAGAAACACTTTAAAGTTTGAGTTGCACGCTCACTATTAAGCTAGTTCTCACGCCCCCCCCCCAAATTGCAATAGCTAAAAATTCTAAATTCAGGGCCAGTGGGATACCATCCTGCCATTCTATCAAGCCAGATTTTTTTATTAAACAAAGTTTGCATAGAAAAAAAGGAAAGAATTTCACTACTGAGTACCGCCGGTTTTACAATGCTACGACCGGGTTACGCTACAATAAACATCCTACAAGATAAGGCGATCCTCCAGCAACATGATTACGGCATAGTACTGGTACAGCAACGAAGTAGCGAAAGTAGAGCAGACGTAGTGAGTATAGGGTGGGTCTCTGCTAGCCTCTTACAAGCTTGGTTCCGTTCAGAAATTAAGCCTAAGTCTCAATCTGGCATTTTTAGTGGGACGGGGGCTGGGGGGCCTTCTGTCATTTTTCGGAGCCCCCCCCCCTACTTGTCGATACCCCCTCCACTTTCGCCCCCTCCATTTTCCGGCAAGCCCCCACCCAAAAGTGTCGAAAAATTAAAACTTTTGAGGTTAAATTTTCAAAAATTTTCTCAATTTTTAGCTACTTTATGCACTCATTTTGAGCTTAAAAACAGCGATTTTTTGCGATTTTATCTCAAAAGTGCTAATTTTTCGCCAAAAACTTAGATATACATACCATTCAGGCCCGCACCCAGGATTTTGAAAAGGAGGGGTCCAACGTAAAACGCGACGGGGGTCTGGGGGGCGGAGCCCCACAGAGTTAACGAAATTTTTGCATTTTTGCCAAAAAACAGTACATTGGACGTTTATTTCAAGCAAAAAGTGAATTATCGCGCCGAAGGCGCGAAAATTTTTTAAAAATAGCTGTTTTTGCCATAAAAATAGCAAAAATTTTCCATTTTGTCATCCCAAAAGGGGGGGTCTAGACCCCTTGAACCCCCCCCCGGGTGCGGCCTTGATACCATTGGCTTGCCCCCCCCTACTTCCTCCTCCATAGTGGGGGGGGGAGGCAGCCCCCCTCCACTTTCAAAACCCTGAAAAAATGCCAGTGTATAGCTCAGAAAACACGGAATGCAACTAAAACATTTTGCAGTCCAACTCTGAAACGCTAGATCTTTCGTGCTCCACAACACTTTCCTGGTAACGTGAAAGAAATTGACCACAGCCTTGACCACATTGACATTTACAGTGCAAGCGCAAAATCAGTCTTTGCACATGAAAATTGTAACATCAGTTGTAGCTATTTATTGATCTGTTAAACCTCTGCCAATCAAGTGACAGGCAAATAACGCCCGAATTTCGGTAATATGAGAAAAGGCGGAGAGTGATCGTGTGCAAAACAATTTACAGGGCGTTGAAAATTAACTAAATTGACTGTAATGATGCTCTAAAAATTGCAAAATCGTTGAAAAATTGTTGGGCAAAAAAAAACCTGCGTAACAGGGACATGTGTTGAAGATAGGACGGAAATCCTCCGCGCCAAGCAATTTACATGCAAAACATATAAATTCAGATGGGTCAACCCATTACAAGTATACCGCCTCCGGCGGTATAAAAATGTAAAAAAATAAAAAACACAAAAACCAAGACGGTGTCTGCCTTATGGTAAGCCTTTCAATAAATTCGTTAAGAAAATAAAGGCTCACTTTATTTGCCAAAAATAGAATAAACCAAAGTAAAGGTACACCGGGAGCTGACAGTTCTGACACAGATACCTACATTTCGTTATCTACCAAGAGACACCATTTTTCACTCAAGCCCCGTCATCTTTACAAATTGAAGACAAACCACACAAAGCAACACTGCATTCAATTGCAGCATCAGCAGCAACAACAACAAAAATGACAAGAAATAAAAGAAATAAAACATAAATTTCCTAGACATTTGTTGCGATCAGTCAAATCCAAAGCCAGGTAGGGGAAGGGGGGGGGAGAATAATCCTATCAATTCGTCGATCGTCCCTTCGCTCACTATTGCCACAGATCAGTCGATAGGGTCGTCGTGGTCCCCATCAGTCCACCAGCGGAAGAAGGCTGCGGTCCGGCCGGGCTCGGATTCGTGCTGGAAAAATTCTTCAACTGGAGCGAGGCCAGCTGACTTTGCATGGCGGCAAAGTTCGCACCCCCGGCTGCAGAAGCCCCAGAATTGGGGGGCGGGAGGGGGCCAAAGTTGAAGGACGATGAAGGTGGTTGGCCCGGGGGAGCCCCGCCAAAGCTGGCTCCCCCGCCCAACAAATTTCCCCCCACGGCCCCTCCAGTGCCACCACCCCCCATAAAGGGATGGCTGGAGGAGGGGAGCGTTGTGTTGCCGGCAGCATAGACCATCAGGTTGGGTGCCGATAGGTTATGACTGCCCAGAAGATTGCCATTTTGATGCGGTTGAGGTTGCAATTGCTGGGGTCCGCCCATAAATCCTCCACCACCACCGCTACTAGGATACCCACCGTACATACTCATGGTACTGCCATAGGGCGCCGCCGGCTGTTGTCCACCATAGGCTCCAGGATTTGTCGTAGGATGGCCGACCCCCATAAATCCACC
Source organism: Trissonchulus latispiculum (assembly GCA_030248195.1). Lineage (NCBI taxonomy): Eukaryota > Metazoa > Nematoda > Enoplea > Enoplida > Ironidae > Trissonchulus > Trissonchulus latispiculum. Next base: position 24,195 of record JASAND010008547.1, read on the forward strand.
CACTCCACCCCCATGGGGTACAGGGGGTGCCACACCGAACGGAGTAGTCACAGTAGATGCCGGGTATCCTCCTTGACCGCCTGGAAACTGATTCGCCCCCATGGAGGGCCCACCGCCACCAAACATCGACGGATTCCCAGCAAAACCGGCATGGCCCGAGACGGCGGGTCCAGTCGATCCCATTAAACCGTTAGTGGTGGTGCTGCTACCACCCGAACCATAAAGGGCCAAAATATCATCTTTGGATTTAGGACCCCCTATCCCCGCGCTCGTAGATCCACTTCCAGAGGTCAGATCTCCGGTTCCTCCATCGCCCAACAGTTTAAGATCATCGCTCCCGCTGCCAACACCCGGGGCACTGGGAGGTCGCGGTGGTTGGGGGGAGACGGCGGCCGCAGCCCCAACCCCAGAGGAACCCCCAAAAATATCCAGACCACCCCCGATCCCAACCGGGGTAGCCGCCGAGACCACCGGGCCGAAGGCGTCCACGCCTAAGCTCATGATATCATCCAGGGCACCACCACCACTTGCAGGAGCAGGTGGGACGGCTGGAGTGGGATCCCCACCGGTGGTGGATCCGGCCAGATCCACCAGATCTTGACTACCGGATTGGACGGTAGTGGGAGGTGGTGGTTTTTTGGCGGCCGCGCCGGACGACTTCAGAACCGGCCCGCTGTCCGAATGGGACTGGTGAATTGTGGAGGATGAGGTTGGCTGCTGAGAGGATCGTTTGCCCTGTGGAATGGAGCCTAGAAAAACAGAAAGTTATCAAGTATAGACAGGCATAAATAAATGCAATGCCATCATCAAGCCCGGACCCAACATTTCGAAAGGAGGGGGTGCACGGTAAAACAAAGCCGGAATTTTTGAAGCTTTTTTTGCATTTTTGCCACCATGTTTATTTAATTCAAAAAGTAAAGCATCGCTCCGAGGACGCGAAAATTTTTGAAAACCGGCTGGCGCTGGGTGTACTATAAAATTAGCGTTTGACGTTAGACTCCCCCTGGGAGCGGCCGGGTACGGGCCTAGGCCATCATTGCTATTAAGGCACAACAAGGTCATTTCCGTGTAACTGTCCTTAGCTTGAAGTTACGTACGAACCTCTTCAATCACGATCAGAATCAACACGATAACTCTGCTGACTTGCACCATGATTTGACTTTTTCCTGCAGGAAACCTCCCAGAAATTGGTCCACCACTAGAATTTTGGTTTTCCACCCTGTATGTCTTATTAGCATTTTTAGTAAATTAAATCGTACATTTAAGTAAAAAATTATGCAATTGATAGCTCATCACCAAAAATAGCTGTTTTTGAAGCATTTTTGGCCAATGGGCGAATGGGGGGGAGTTCGTCCAGAGATTGTGAAAACCCAAAATATTTTGTTTAATGCGTAAAATATATATTCCGGGGCAAGTTAGACGTATATATGTATCTAATCTCAGCATAACTAGTGCTTAGCACACCAAAACGAATACCACAAAATATGTACTCAGAACCAGTTTGTGGAGGCAAACGTTCTCAGCTTTTGTCCGTCTTTTTTCAAAGAGCCAGTGCCCTATAAAATGTTCCACACGTCACAAATTAGAAAAATTTCTTGATGCTGGAGGGAAGGCGCAGCCCCCCAAAATTTTGCATCCCCCACACTATATTTTATTTGACCACACTTGCGCATATATACGTACCTGGAGGCGGAGCGATAGCGGAAGCTCGACCAGAGTCACCGCCAGCGCCACCCGAACGCTGCCGGGATCGACTCCCCCCACCAGCCGTTCCCGAAGCAGAGGTCTTCTTCCTATCCGTGGGATCATCCACAACTGGCCAGTGTTTAGGATCAATCTTGGGCGGCAGCCAGTCCTTCAGAATGTATCGTTTCTGATCATACTTGGCCCGTATGAAGGCCTCCAGAGAGGAATCGCTCTGGGGTCGGCGAAAGTTGTCCGGAATGTTGGCCTCGTAGACCCCTCGGGCCACACTGTTCCCCACCACCTGCATATATGAGACCTGCTCCGGCGTCCAGGAGTCTAGGTTCACTGATTTCACCTAAAATACGGTCGTATACGTATAGCAAGCTTAACAAAAAAATCAAAATTCGGTTTTTTGGCTGGAACTTTCGCAAAACTAAACCAAATCGATTACTTTGAGGACCCATGGATAGGTCTTGGGTTAAGCTTTAAAACCACCCTAGTTTCGTTGCTCTACGACCTACCAGTAAGTAGCAGTAGACGAAAATGTGTGATTTTTTGTTAAAGGTTTAACAAAAAAATCACCCGTTAACAAAAAAAATCAGTGGCGGATAGGATCCCAGAGAGCAGCTAGCAACTTTTTCTCATCAGTTTTGGATAGAGCGCACTAAATAACGTATTTAGAACCCCAAACCGCTAACCTAGTGCTCCAACTAAGGCAACTGACCCCGCCAAAGTCTTAGTGGTCACTGACGGCCCCCGGCAGCGTCCAGTATGAAGTCTGGTGGCTCTAAAGTGCCGTTTTAAAGGCTAAAACGTTGTTTTTTCGTGTTTGTGAGTGATTATATCCTATTTCCAATCATTTTGGCAGAGAAACTCAGAACTTCGTATGTTGGTTGGGGTATGACCCACGGTCACGTGACCCCTGCCGGACCCGTCCGGACCCTCCAGGTACCAACTGGACAGTCCGAAGTGGCTATAAACATGTCCTAGGGGGTTTTCCAGGGCGCTGAATTCAAATCTGGCATTAGTTTTTAGGTAACTATGGGCTAATACTGACTTCTGGGATTTCACGTTTACCGTCGGACGGTCCAGCCCGGCTGGTTACCAGGTTGGACTCCCAGAAGTGTCAGGCAACCTCAAAAACACCCCGGTTTTCGAACCTGTTCAACTGGCGAAATTTAAAGAAAAAATGGCGATTTTAGCAAATTTAGCTACATTTGTGGACCTTAAGCTTGAGCATATGTTGAATTTAAGCAAGCTCATAAACCAACTCGTTCGCGAAAATTGGCTTTGAAATTTGAAAAAATTCCAAAATTGCAGAAAAGTTCAAAAACGTTGGCGAAAAATTATGCTAGAGTTTATTTCGCGAACGAGTTGGTTCATGAGCTTAGTTGCAAAACATCCTTAAGCGTCAGGCAATTGTCTAAAATTGCCATTTTTTCTGAAATTTCGCCAATTTTCGAAGCCAACGGTGAAATGTACCGTATAAGGGTTTTCGAGGTCGCTGAGCTCGAATTTGACGTTAGTTTTGCTCTAGCTGCTGCTCTGACTTCAGCAACGAAACATAAAAATGATTTTTTATTTGTTAAAATTTTAACAAAAAAATCACCCACCCCAGGACGGCTCAGAGGTCCGACTGGGAACTTCTATATATGTATCGATAGCCCACAGTCAGGACATGTCACATGCACAATATGGGTTGCCTAGGGTTTTCCCTTAGTAAATAGCAGCCGAAATTCGAACTTCGGTCATGAACGTTTTTGAGGTCACTTTTGGGTACCCTCACTTAAAGGTCTGCCCTGAACACATGGAGAGGGCCTAGGGGCTCAAACTCACAGGCTATAATGTCGAGATGTATGGCTATCACAATGCAAAAATTTGGGTCTAAAGTGCCGTTTTAAAGGCTAAAACGTTGTTTTTTCATGTTTGTGAGTGATTATATCCTATTTCCAATCATTTTGGCAGAGAAACTCACGACTTTCCTGTGAGTCAGGGTGGGGTGATTTTTTTGTTAAAATTTCGGGTGATTTTTTTGTTAAGCTTGCTATGTATATAAGATATATATACACGTATATATATAAGTAGGAAAGAACGATGGGGTGATGGCTAAGAGCTAAATGGATAAGTCGAGGACAAGATTTATGAAAATTTCAATTTCTTTCAAAAACTTTCAAAAGAAAAATCCATATAAAATGCCCTATTAAGAGAGGGACATTCAATGCCAGACAGCGTTTTTTTTCAAAATCGGATTTCATCAAATTTTCGTCATTTTTATTTTCTGAACGTCATTTTTATTTGTCCAACGTCAAAAATACGTTTTTTCCAGAAATACAGTTTTGTTTTCATTTTGGGCTATATTCGTAATTTCTGTTTAATTTTTACCTTGTTGGTGTGTGTTGCTTAATATTTCACACTGTCCAGCAAGTATATACGTATATATATATATATATATATTAACTTCGTATATACTTATCTAGTGTCTATGTGACATGACTTTGAGCATTAAAAATGATGAGAATAACCCAATACAATGTGGAGGGTCTGGGGGGCTAGATTAATTTTTTCCATTTTAGATGAAATCATTCTTCGAATCTTTAATTCCTTTCATTTTGCAGAAACAAGAAAATTTTTAAAAATTTATACTTTTTGAGGGGAAAATAAGAATTTTTTGCTAAAATCTAATGACTTTTTAAGCTTTGTCTATCCAAAAATCTGGTAAAAACTTTGGAAATATATATACGTATGTATACGCGCTCGCTAAATTCTATGGATATGCCTTTTTTCTGTTTTTCCTGTTTACTTTTCTTATATTCAAATCGCGACGACGAGGCTGCATCCAGATCTATCCCTGATAGTTTTAGTATTTATGCAATAAAAGTTCTTAAACATACTGGTACCTACGAATATAAGATCTAATTCCATTTTAGTCGAGAAAATTCGAAGAGTATATAAGTTTTCAAAAACAATTCAGCGAAAATGGTATATGAGAAACGTGCATCAAAAATGCAATTGAAGGATGTAGCATGAAGTCTCGTATGGCTTTGTAATATAAAACTGATTGAGTATTCAAGCATTGTCGAAGTTTAACATAAACCACAAAGACAATATAGAGCGGGGGTTTGGGGGCGGCAGCCACCAAAATTTGTGAAATTTTTTGAAAAACCACTGTTAAAACATGATAGAAACTTTGCATTCTTTTTTAATTTGAGTGCTACTTCCACATTTTGGCTTGGTCATTCTTTCGTCATTTTTATTTTGGCGTCGTCAAAACTATTGTTCATTTCTGCAAACGACGCTATTTTTGACCAAAAAAACCTAGATGCCAGTAACCCTGATTCGCACAAGGTTACCGGGTGAGAGAGCACGAACCGTCCCCACAGCCCCTCAAAACTTGCTGAGAAGGCTAACCTTTGATACATGAACACCCAGATTTCGATGAATTCCAGCACAGCGAATGCAGAGGAATATTCCCAGATTCCAGGAGGCCCATCGGGGCCCTTTCGCATCACAATCCGCACAATATTTGTTGTCCTCTTCTCGCAACAATTCAGACAAGATGCCCTGCAACTTTTCCTGCTGATATTTTCGCCGTTCTGCCTCCAGTCTTGACGTCATGATCAATCAGATATACAAGAATTATACACGCATATAATCTAGACAGGTTTATACGTAAATACATATATATATATATATAGTCAAGCAAGCGGGAAAAACTCAATCGCATATGCGGGAAAAACCCACTCGCATATGCGGGAAAAATCTACTCCCTGTGTGGGCTTACCGGTATGAGCCATATAGGATTTTAATAGTCCATCTTAAAGAACGTCCAAAACTACCCTAGAGGGTGTATTACTGTAGCCCCCCGCTGCTTCCTTGAAAATGTTTTGAGACTTTGAAATTTTTGGTCCGTCCAAGTTCCAAAATTTGACAAAATTTGCCAGACCACCGGCACCCTGAACTACAGGAAAGACCTAGACCAAACCAGATTTGTGTATATATAGCCATGGGGGAAAAACCCACATTTTCGGATTTTGGCTGGAACTTTTTTATTATAAGCGCTATCTGAGAACTTTATACTGGGCGTATTCTACTGGGGGGCGGGCCCCCCCCATAAACACCCTTCCCCCCCCAAAATCGTCCCCCCCCGGCCCAAAAAAGTGGGTGCCCCTTTTGGTATCAACTTTTGGCACCTTATAGTAAGTGGGGGGGGAGAACCCAAAAAGTGGGGGGGGGCGCCCCCCACCCCCCCCCCCCCACTAAAAAAGCCCAGTCAACCGAAATTCAATTTTTCCGGACCCCACCCCACCTCAAACCGGCTACCCCCTCCCCCGGTGTTTTTTTTCGTCGAAACGTTTTGCGAACTTTTACGCAGTCCTCCAAAATTTTTTGCGGAATTTCGCAAAAAATTGCGAAATTCTTATTTTTTAGTTTTTTAAAGATAACTAATGAATGAATTTTAGTAATTTGAGTGCATTTAAACACATTTTTAACATTTAAGGCATAGTATTAACCAAGAAATAACTATTTTCTAAAGCCGAAGCATGTGTATATAAGTATAAATAAATATGTACATATACATAAAAATTAATAGTGAAGAGACACGCGGGGGTCTGGGGACGGAGCCCCCAGAAGCTGAGAAAATTTTGTAAACCAGAGGAAATTCCTTAGTGGAAATTCTCAAAAGTTTAGTTTCGGCAGGCAGTAAAATCCTAAAATATAAGCAAACTGCTAAAAAGGCAAAAATTGCTAAAAAATATATATGCTTTGGCAAATTTTTTGTCGCTAAAAGAACTTCATTGCATAGCTGTCACTAGGCATTCTAACTCGGCTAAGATTTAAAGGTGTCTACGTATATTATAGAAATACGCGCCGAAGGCGCGAAATTTTTTTGAAAATTTGCTTCAAAAAGTATGTGAAATACGTTTAATTTTCATCTGAGACAACTGAAAATTTCTACTCAAGGCCAAAAATTTTTGCGGAACTTTACGCAGAGCTCCGAAAAAAGTTGCGGAATTTTCAAAAAAAGTGCGGAATTTCGCAGTTTTTTTCGCAAAAAAAACACAGCCCTCCCCCGGCTTTTTCTCAAGGCCCCCAACCCCCCCGCCCCAAAGGAAACTATGGTTTCGAGGGTGGAACACCACCGGTGTGGCTTGGCTGGGCAAAAAATCTGATATCTTATAAAAATCTTCATAATGACCCTATTCGTTTTAGAAAAGAAATATGCGCTTATGTTTTTACTAAACCTAAACAAATGCTTAAATTACTTTTTACTAAACTTTTAGAACTGAAACCTAATTCTTTTATTGAACTCATGCGAGATTTGGTTTATGCAAAACTTCAGGAAGGACAAAAACCGGAAAAACAAAATCGGAGAAATAAACAAACCATAATAATTCCATTTTCTAATAAATTAATCGATTTTTTACCTTTGGAAAAAATATTTAATTCAAGTGCAGATATGTGGGTTGCATCAACAGAACATGGTAAGACATATGCCAACCCAATGGTTCTGTACTCGTATGATGCACCAATTTCTAGCTTCATATTTAATTATAGACAAGTTATATCAGATATTGATATTAATCAATTCATTTCTAATTCTAATTCTTGTGATTGCGTTAATTCTAATTTATGTGATGCACATCATGGGCATATCATTACAGGAAATTTAGAATTGGTTCAAAATAAAGAGTTAAGAAATTTATTTGAAAAAGGTCCTAAATATAGACTAGCCAAAACTATGAATTTAGAAAGATGTTGTATTGATTTATCAAAATCTTTGAAACAATATATAGATAAATATTGTATTAAATATAATATTTTAAAGGAAGAATTAAATCCATGGAAATATTCTGTTCTTAATTCGTGTAAATTAGTACTCCGTAAAAAACTTTCAAAATTAAAAAAGCGAAATCCGCATTTTTTAACAAAATCAGATGAATTATTGTCTAATGAGGCAAATCAATACCTTAAAACTATGAAAGAAAAGTTTGTAATAACAGTTATTGATAAAGCGGCACAAAATTTTAGCTTTATATGTAAAACCTTCTATATTAATCAACTTTTAAAAGAGATTGGGTATACTAATCAAGTGCCACATTATCAATTAACTGATTTAACAGAAACGGGTATTAAAAAGAATATAGAAAATGAATATGGTTTAAATCAAAGTGAAATTTTAGGTAGTATCCCTTTTCCTCGTATGCTTCCAAAATTTCATAAAAATCCTATAAAATTCAGAATAATTATTGCTAGCAGTAAATCTTTTTTAAAACGTATTTCTTCTACGGTTTCGCGCTGCTTGAAATTAATATATGAAAAGATAGAAAATTATTGCAAAGTAATGGAAAGAAATGGTAGATATCGAATAAAATTCTTTTGGATAATTAAAAGTTCACAAACTTTAATTAATGCTTTACATAAACTTAATAAATCTACATATGCTAATTCTGTATATACGTATGACTTTACAGAAATGTATACCTCACTTGAACATGAGGTAATTATTAAAAATATGGAAGAACTTTTGGATAGATTTATGGGCAATAGCTTTATATCAGCCACGTCAAAAACGGCGTTTTGGACAAACAAATCAATTCTAAATTTTAGTACACACATATAAAAATCTGACTTAATAGTTAAGGCTAGTAAAACTACTGAAATGTTTATGAAAGTAGACATGTGGATACCTGCCTAACTTCAAAAGTGCCAATGTTTCATCCGGCAACAGCTGACCGTTCTTGAACCACTGATATCGCGGATACGGAAATCCTGTGGCTTCACATTTTAAGCAATCCCCCGTAACTGTTACACCCGACGGACACTTGACAGGAACTATAACAGACCACAAATATACGCAAGAATTGTTCATAATTAAGGTAAGCGGGTCTCCTCAAAGCGACCTGAAAAATATATATCTGACACTGTGCTTGTGGGAAAGGGCAGATTTTTCACACCATTCACAAAGTATATATTTTTGGAAAAGTCCTCGGAGAAATCGGAACAAAGAAGTAATTTGGGAGGGGACAATTTCTCGTAAAAAGTATCTAAAATTACGATTTTACCGTATTTTGCAGGAATGACCGGAAGGAATTAGCATGGCAGCGTCATCCTCCCAGAATTCGCAAGAAGGAAAACAAATACATGAAATATATACATATACAGCTAACTAACTAACTGATGAACTAACTCTGCGTTCTTAAGCCTTCTTGAGCACTTCTTCAAACCAGTAATGTTTTCCTGTGAACTTGTGCTTAAGAAGTTCCTCATAAGTTAACTTATTTTTAAAGCCGCCTGTATATAACAAAAAGAACTATAGTCAGAGGGGGGAAAAACAACGATTTTCGAAATAAGGTTATTACTCGCTACAGACTGTAGCTAGCAAGACGCTTTATATACCAGCATGTAGGGCTTGGCCTGTACTTTCTATACCACCAGTAAAATCAGCATTCGGTTGTACTTCTAGTAGACTAGCCTCAATATAGACCATCTTTTTTTCCCCCACAAGTGGGGGAAAAAAAGATGGGGGTGGGGAAAAAAAGATGGCACCAAATTTCGTTCCTTCACCACCATAGCAGCAGATAAATGGCATTTAAAGGCATAAAACGCAATATCTACTTCTAACAACTCGTTGCCGGCAGCCAGGCTTAGTATTATCCATCGTAAATGCCAAACTTAGTAATGAGCTAACATTGCTAGGAAATTAAGATTTTTGGTCTACAAAATCTTATTTTTTCCGGTAATTTATAATTTAATCGCCTTTTGTGTTAACTTGCAATGATAAAATACACCATTTTGCAATATTAACCCGCAAGAAATTGAGTGTTTTATTTATGATGGGTGGCAAAATCGCACAAAAGTGTTCAGGGGTCATCCATTTCGGGTGGAGTCTTTTGCATATCCACACTTGTGAAACTCTCTGGAATGTCCACAGTTCATAATATCACAAAAATATTGTTTATGGACCCTAATTTTCTTGTTATCTGCATGATTTACCCCCCTGGGAATATTTGCCAGCATTCCTCCACAGGGGCAGGTCATATGGCTCTTTTCGGCAGCGGAAGGTCAATTGGGGGGTATAACAGTTCAAATGAGTAAACAATTAGTCGTTATTTTTGCTTAAATCAAAAAAACGAAACTGCCGGCAAAAAAGCACACCGTTGTTTTTTCCCCCCTCTGGTGCAAAAAGTGTGGGGGAAAAAAAGATGGTCACTATTTCTCAACCGTGTGACCTAGCGAAAATCCGACTAGCCCACGTTATAGAGCACATCCACAAACCCCTTCATGCACAAAATGACTCCTGTAACTATTACCAGTAAGTTGGCATAATCTTAGAAAGTTTGAAAAATCCTTAGGTTTTTGGACAATTTTTGGGTGTCAACTTCGGACCCATGCCACACGAAGGCTCAATCGACAGGAACGGTTATTTGTATTATGATCTTAAAGTACAAGACTTGAACTTTCATTTGCACTAGATTTTGTATCTCTATCTTATACCAGTCGAGCAGGGTGAGCCGTTGTTTTTTCCCCCACTTTGCCGGTGATGCTTTTTCCCCCCTCTGACTATACGCAGTTTCTGTAGGCGGAAGTGCAGCGGGAAGTGGGGGGTGGGTGAAATGGCCTAATGACAACACTACTGTAAAAGGACCTGTTTTCTACGTATACATCTATAACCAAGCTAAAAACTGTTCAAAAACAAAGTGTTAGTACCAAAATAGACGATCTTAGGCCAAAGAATTTCGGAGAAGCCTGAAAATTTTGACCAAAAGTTCTTAAAATTCGGACATTTCTGGGCACCCTATAGGAAGTGGAGGAAGCCCAAAAATACAACATATAGCTGTTTTTTTAAACGTCCACTTTTCCAATTCCAGCGAATTTCAAGAAAGTTTAATTTTGCTACAATTCCAACGGTTTGGTTTAGTAAAACTGTTGGAATGCTCACTTCAAGAAAAGCCAGAAAAATTATTTAGGCACGACGTTAGGCTAAACTTCAAAACTTTTAGCAAATAATCCTTCGCGGCAAACTAGACTTCTTGAACAGAATCAAAATTCTGGTAGATTGTATGACAGCTGGAATGTACTGACTGGTCATAGAATTAGGAACAGCCATACAACATCCCAAATGTCTTCTGCGAAAAACAGGAGGAACACCATGTCCTGATTTCTTACGACCAAGCCGACGACTGCAGAGAAAGCCAAAGCTTGATCGCCTTTTTCGCAGGACGAACAAGGGCAACTAAACTACACTATAATATACTATAGTTACGTACTTTATACTGGAAGGGCAATTTGATAAAAGACTAAAGGGCCGGGAAAGAAACTGAAAGTTTCTGCGAATGAGTCAAACAACGTGACCTAACTGTTCCAGCAAACTTGAAACTTCTAGCAGCAGAAACAACTGCTAAAATACTGAAACTTTGAACCAGTTTGAACCCCCGTACACAGTATAAGTTTAATAAAAGACAACATTCCAGATTCCAAGGTCCCCCCTTCCAACCACAATACTACCTGGAAGAAAGCTTACACTGTGTCAAACTCAACCTACCGGCTACTGATTCGGGAGTCAGCATAGAATCAACTGGAGACGATGGAATCACAATTGGCTGTTTCACCTCCACTGGATGAGATTTTGGAGCATTACTGATGGTCACATAGGTGCAGCCAATCAAAATGAACAGTCCAATTCCAAAGCACACCTGAAATGCTATATTAAACATAACTGGGCTTTTCGGGCCACTGGCCACTTTTCGGCCCCCCTCACTCGACCCCTTCCCCCCCACTTTTTTAGCCTTCCCCCCACTCACTATAAAGTACCCAGAAAATGCCAGATTTTAAGGATTTTTGGTCAAAATTGTTAAAAATTTTCCGGCGGCGCCGGAATTTTTAGGGTATCAAAAATCGTCTGTCTTGGTACTCAAACTAGATATTGAGCACTTTTAAGCATAGTTACAGCAGTATAAGTATATGTAGAAAACAGGCTATTTTTACTGCATTTTTGCCAATTTTAGACCACTTTGGACCCCCCCAACTGGTGGGAGGGGCGTCCCCCCACTTTTTTCGTATAGAAAAAGCCCAGCACAATGTGCAGAAATATTAAATAAAATCTTTTAAAATAGTAATAAAACAGCCACAATATAATATACATAAACACAAATAGATAGAAATCAGAGCAGAAGCAGGAATATTCTTAAAAATTTGATAATTTCAAGAACAAATCAAAAGGACACACGACACACCCTTCACGGAGCAGTTTTGGAGAAATCCCAAGTAGGTCCGGCCCCAAGGGGAAGAAATTCTGGGAGAGCTAAAGATAAGTTTAGTACGTATGTACCTTTCCTAAAAATCTAAGGGAGGCACTACCGTCAGGAGCAACGCTGATGAACAATGCAGCCGGAAAGATAAAACAGACAACGGATCCAATCAGAGAACCACTGAGACCAAGCACCAGTTCAACTGAAACATGAAAAATAGTGAAAAACGATTTAGACATGTCAATAATATTGAGGATAAAAGGTGCCGTGAGTATACCTCTCTATTTCCTCAACGAATAAAAAGGAAAAAGAAATAAAAATGTTCCTCCGGAGTATGAAAAAGTAATATGGGTGGAGAGGTTTCAAAATCAAGACCGGACTAGTTTTGAAAATATTTAATATGGGCACAGCTTGGCCGAACAACCCATATTCGCGGGTTGTAAAAATTAAATATATACAACTGAAAATTTTTCCTTTTTTCCTTTTGTACCGTGAAACCTTTACCACGCTTACTGTGCACTTTATGTATTTACACTGGACAGCTTACATTTACAGAATAATCCCATAAGGAGTGTCCTCGACCGCAATCGATAGTTTTACCGCTATATCCTTAAGATCTCTACTTTTTATAGTGCATACCTAGCTAACTTAACTTTCCAGACAAACAATTGACTCTGATATTGACTGTTAGGCTTCTCCCCCCCAGCCACGTGAAGCCCCCCGGAATCTGAATCGCGGTCCCTCCCAGCCTCCCAATCAATAACTTTTTACCCGACCTTATCATTTCATGAAAGTTTGCAGCGCAGAAGGGGCAGGATCCGCCAGACAAAGGGTTTTATAACCCGAAACCGGAAGCAGAAGAAAGGTGAACGCTGTTTTATTTGGGTATTCACGTTTGTGACTGATATTTTATTGATTCTTTGTATCCCTTGTGGATCCGTGAATAAGCGGCTGTTTTATTGATTATCTTTACCGACGAATTAAGGATGGATAGAGCCTACGACGAAGCGATATGTGCTTAGTCTTCTACAAAAGGGGGGTGTGAAAGTCTTGTGACAGCGGGAATTCGAACCTCTGACTATTGGATCCAACGTCGAACGTCTTAACCACTCGGCCGGCACGGTACGAGCTATATATACGTATACAAGCTATATACCAGCTGGAAAGGCTATCACTCACCATGAGGAATAAACACTGCAACAACCAACGTGAAGCCAATCATAACAATTGTGATTCCACGGAATGAATTATTGGGTATGACGTCCACTGTGGAATCATATCCAGACAATGGGGTCTACAAACAAAGTACATTAAAATGCATGTATATACGTACGAGAGTACCGCACTTCATTCATCAATTATCAGCATCTTATGGAAAGCGTAATGGCTTTATTGCCACTAGTCAAGGTATAATCACCAGTAATTCTTGAATACTATGTAGGTGAAAGAAAGTCTTTAATAGAATGTGCTAGAAAAATATATTTAAATGTTTATTCCAACTTCTTTGATGATTAATTGTACGTGTGTACATTTTTCACTGTCTACGTACATACTGGCTTAAAGAGAAGCGTATAGATAGCTGCACGGCAAGGAAACAGCATCAGCGGAAAGCTGACAGCAACTGATAGCAGGAATCCAATCTTAATAAGCTGAGTGATAAGACTGGATGAATCAAATAACAGCAAAATGTCACCAGAAATTCTTTCGTCATGGAATGCTATGTAACCAAAAATGCCCACCTAAACAAATTCCAAAATGCGTATAAACATGTTAGTACAATCCTACCGTATTAAATATGTCAAGCAGGATGGCTATTTCAGCGCTGTTGCGCGGCCATTCCCAGAAAACAGGAATAAAAAAGGAGTTTTGAGACAGAAAATAGGTAATTTCCAATGAAAATTAGCACTGATAACAAACTTTAGGCAGGCAAGTTCTTGACTTTGTTGTACATTATTTTCCTCCCATGTAACGTAGCTCACATGAAGAACCCGTTTCCGATAACTAAAATGAGACAGTTATTAAAAATGACATTGAATCATTTCCGTAATACTCTCTCCCCAACCACAAACCACGTTGCATGGTTTCATGGTTATCGGATTAGCCATAATGTGTTCACATGATTTTAGTAGGATGCTACGCGAGGCTCCGAGCTCTTAATATTACAAGTTTAAATTGCTATCCGAATAGTTGAAAATTTTTGAAAAATTAGTGCAGAAAATAATAATTTGCCGAAAAGTTCGAAATGCTATGAGAAAATCTGGAAGTTCTCCAATTATCCGGATTGAGTGTTTACGACGGAATACTTCCAACATCCAAAAAGATCTTTAAATTCAAATCTAAACTCGGCCAAGCCGGAAATTTTCGAAAAAATCCAAACAAAAAGGTAATTTTTTGTGCAAAAATCTTGCAAATTCTTTCATTTTTTGAAGCTCAGTTAGTAAAAAGGAAATAAGGAATGCTTCGAAAAAAGGATCCGCAACAGGCTTGCTAGTAGGAATAGAAACGCTTCTATTACGTTTTTTGTTATCCAAAAAGCGACCACCACCCGAAAAACCCTCTAATGGACTTTTTAGTGGGAGGGTCACTCTTTGACATAAAACGGCATCGAAGTTACAAAATAGCATATTGTCTAGAGTTGTTGTTTACGTGTAGAAAATTAACCACAATTTTCTTGCCAGGGTGACAAACAAAACTTCGTCTTAGACAAAACAAACAATTACATTTTGCACAAAGATATTATATGTACATATGCGTACAGAGAAAATCATCATCCACACATACAGTAGATCTACGTACCAAAATATATACAGTGGAACAGATATTAGTGGCACCTGCAACAATTACGTCCATCTTGTGGGGACTCAGCTCATCCATAGACTCGCCCAGGACAAACAGCTGGGTCTGACAGGACAGGGAGAGAGCAATAATTGGCAAACACTGCAGGACGCCTGAGCCTTGCCAAAAGGTTACCTGCAAAAAGGAAAAAAAGGCGTCGGTCAAATTAGACTCAGCTTAGTGCATTATTCGTATTAAAAATTAAAATAGTTCTCATAACAATAATCGTTTCATAGTAACAATAGACTCGTACTAAAGTCTGACCAAAAATTCTTGGAACCGAACTGTGAGCGCTTGTCCTGAGTTAACCTTTGAAGTTAGCATGTATAAAGTATATATTTTTAGAAACCTCAGGAGGAGGAGAATCCGGTAAAACCATCATATCCGGTCTATATCCGGTTACCGGATGCCAAATCGAAAAAAACGCCTCAGATTCGGAAAGACAACGCTAATTCATTCATACTCTAGCATATTGGTCCTTGGCCCGAGACATCTCCGAAAATCCGGTCACATCCGGTCTATGTCCAGTAACCGGATGTCTAGGTCACAAAACCTGTACAGCAAGATGGGTAGGTCGTACAGTTTCGCTGATTGAATTTTTAGATTCAGCGGGTCGAAATTAGTCTATATACGAAGTTTTGTCCAATTTGGACAAAAATTGCATGATTTATGGTCGTATCCGGTGCGAAAAAAACCGGAAAAATCGGTTTTTCCGGTCTGACGCTCGGAATCGCGGATAAAAAATGTTAGTTTTTGGCACAATGAAAATTTGGGAGGCTACTTTCATTTTACCGGTGTCAAAGTAATCGAGTATCCGGTCAATTTCCGGTTCTGAACTTTGAAATCTGAGATTTCATGGGCAATTATCTCAGTATCCGGTTGGTCCGGAAGTCAAATTATTTCATTAAAATGACATTCTGTCTATCCCTAACAAGCATCAACCTCAAATTGTGCTGTAATTTTTGAATGATAGCGTTTTAAAAACGTGCTGATTTTGCTAGTTTTGTGTAATTGTTAAACTGGATATGCGATTTGATCCCATACGCTTAGCTTTGTCGCACGCAATATAACTTATTTTTGAACCATTTTTAAAACGCTATCATTCAAAAATTACAGCAGATATGAAGTAATTTGAGGTTGATGCTTGTTAGGGATAGACAGACTGTCATTTTAATGAAATAATTTGACTTCCGGACCAACCGGATACTGAGATAATTGCCCATGAAATCTCAAATTTCTAAGTTCAGAACCGGAAATTGACCGGATATTCGATTACTTTGACACCGGTAAATGAAAGTAGCCTCCCAAATATTCATTGTGCCAAAAACTAACATTTTTTATCCGCGATTCCGAGCACCAGACCGGAAAAACCGATTTTTCCGGTTTTTTCGCACCGGATACGACCATAAATCACGCAATTTTGGTCCAAATTGGACAAAACTTCGTATATAGACTACTTTCGACCCGCTGAATCTAAAAATTCAATCAGCGAAACTGTACGACCTACCCATCTTGCTGTACAGGTTTTGTGACCTAGAGATCCGGTTACCGGACATAGACCGGATGTGACCGGATTTTCGGAGATGTCTTGGGCCAAGGACCAATGTGCTAGAGTATGAATGAATTAGCGCAGGGGGCGGATCGGGGGGGGGGGCGGGGGGGCGGCCGCCCCCGTCGCGATTCGAAGGTAGGAAAAATTAAGGAGAGAAAGAGGAAAAAGGGCAGAAAACCAAAAAATTTCGCGCCTTCGGCGCGAATTTTCTACTTTTTTAACGCATATTTATTGCATTTGTGGACAAAAATCTTGAAATGCATCCGATTTTTCGGCGAAAATTACCATTTTTGCCTAAAAATGTCAAGAATTTTAAAAAGTTTGTTCAGTTCTTCAGTATAAAAAGAATTAAAGATCCGAAGACTAATTTTATTGCAAAAACAAAAAATTTCTTCAACTTCTGGGGGGCTCCGCCCCCCAGACCCCCCCTGGAAAATTTTTACCGCCCCCCCCCGTCACGAAATCCTGGATCCGCCAGTGGATTAGCGTTGTCTTTCCGAATCTGAGGCGTTTTTATCGATTTGGCATCCGGTAACCGGATATAGACCGGATATGATGGTTTTACCGGATTCTCCTCCTCCTGAGGTTTCTAAAGATATATACTTTATACATGCTAACTTCAAAGGTTAACTCAGGACAAGCGCTCACAGTTCGGTTCCAAGAATTTTTGATCAGACTTTAGTTTCATACGTTTGACTTCTACTTAGGAAGTTGTCCCACTAAATACACTACTACAACAAGCATAGACAATACGAATGCGAAAGCCTACCTGCTGCAACCACCTGAAACTCAGTAATTCCGGAAGCGCCACAAGGAACATTCGAAGCACAAATAGGGTATAGAAGATAATGGCTAATCCACTGACGTGACTTAGACTGTCCAGATTGCGCAACAGACTCATAGGAAGAATTATGCTGAGACCAATAAATGTCATTACCGTTACTCTGATCTAAATATAAATTCAAACTTAAAGAAATAATGAAAAACGCCTGCCTGCAGTCACTAAGGCCGTAGCCTTAGTCCGAACAGGAGAGAGCCAATGGCTCCCGCCAACGCGCGAACCGCGCCCCTTGGCTGTCTCCTGTTCGGACTAAGGCTACGGCCTTAGTGACTTCAGGCAGGCGTTTTTCAATGCCTTGTATCCTTCGTGGATCCGCCTGCTGGCCAGCGTTTACTTCATTTTCTTGATACAAATTCAAACTTGTAAACAATACTGTGCGTAAGTCTTCGTAAAGCTACAAGTTTATATATATATGCATAGATACAAACGCAAAAACAGGTCATATATATAATATAAGTGTGTGCTATCTAATACTTATAAGTTTATAATGGAAGTTAAGTCGTAAGCTTATGACTAATAAAACATGAAAGTATATAATTAATTGAGAGATCGGAGAAGAGTATTTTAGAAATGCAGTATATACGTATTATATATATATATATATATATATATATATATATATATATATATATATATTATATAATATATAATAAAATACTAATATAAGAATTTATATAAAGAGTATTATGTTAGCTCGCTGTCAGCACCATTGGAGAATAAGGAATGCCAAGCCAGCTGGCAACAACTTCCGGGCCCAAATCCCCGATGACGACGAAAAAGGCAATCAAAGTGCTGACTAGAAATAGGATATTCATAAGCTCTACAGTGATCTTCCCCAGGGATCCGTACACATACATGGCATAAGTCTCATAGCTGCGACGTCGGGCATAGACAGCACCACGCATCAGCAGATGACAGGATAGTCGCGTCACCACACAGCTCAGAATGATCAGCAACGTTCCCAACAGTAGACCACACTAAAGCAACAATATATATATATATATATATATATATATATATATATATATATATATATATATATATATATATATATATATATATATATATATATATATATATATAATCAGCCAGTATGAAAATTAAATGAACCATTTGGCCTTATCATATATATAATCATCAGCGATATTTTCTTTTCAGGACAAAGTCTAGTATATACCACCAAAAGTTAATGCCGGGTGACTAATTTCGGGAGAATTTTGAGGAGGACGTAAGGTTTGCAAATGTGCGTATATGGCAAAATGCAAATATACGGACGTATTTTCAGAACCTTTGCCGGCTTCGTTGAAATCTTACGTCGTTCCCCAATTCAGAAATTCTGACCTAAAAAGCGACGCTGACATCTTTTTTCATAACGAAAATCGCAGCTTAATCAGGGGTTTTTTTGTGTAAAATACTGTGTATTTACACAAAAAAAATAATTTTACACAGTGAAAAACTAATTTACACAACAAAATACACAGCCAAATTTTCGAAAATTTTTACAAAAGTGCTCTGAAAAAATAGTTTTCAAGTCTTTAAGTTTTAAAAAAGCTGTAGCTTTTAACTGGGGGCTGCCGCCCCCAGACCCCCGCCTGTTTCCAATGGTTTCGTGCATGTCTGCATCAACATGGTTATGGGTGTTTTATTCTCCTAAGTCCTAATGTTTCTACTTATACAGTTGCGTATAATTTATTTCCGTACTGCATGCAAATATTCGTAAATAGTATTTAACTATACATTTTCTGAAGCTAGTATTATTCAATATAATTTCTTGTATCTCTTGTATATCGCCCTTGATCTGGCAAAAGGACCTAACTAGACCAAACGGTCGAAATGGCGTTTTTTGCAGATGTAGGTTTCTTTATGTGCTGAGTTTAATCTGGCAAAAGGACGTATCTGTACGAGCTAAAACGAAGAAGTTAAAGCCATTTGTCATTCGGCACTATGTTCAGAAATTGTGATAACTGGTCTCTTACAGGGACCTAAGTCACATAGGTCATTTTGACACACTATGATTTCTACACATTGCATACTACACATTCACTGATTTGATCATTGTTATGGCTTACTTAAGTCTTTTTGCCATCAAATTTTACATTTTTCAAATTTTTCCTGTAAGAAGCTTAACTATTAATGATCCAGCAATCAGTAACAGTTCCTTGCATACAGCAAATGCTGCTTACTTAATTTTAAATTACTGCGTTAACAGAAATACCCTTTTTGACAAAATAACGCTAACTTTAATAACGAACGCCATGTTAGCAGCTTTTCTTGTCCGCTGTGTTTGGAATTGCATTTAATTCTCAAAAACCAGTCAATCCTAATATTGTACCGGCTTTTTGTTTCATTTATGCGAGCTTTTTCACGATCTAAGACGTACTTTATGTAGAAACAACGTGAACCTTGAATACATACTTTTCTTTCCAGAAACTGTTATGTCGGGCCATGGTTACGCGCACATTAAGCTTAAATTGGTAGAGGTTAGTCGAAAGAGGCAGAAGTGAGAGCTACGGCCGTCGGATGTTTTGATTTTTTGAAAACATTGTGCAGTTAGGGCAAATAATTTTGTGTGTCAAGAAGAAAATTTTGGTATGGCAAAGAGACCTAAGTGAAAAGTAATTAGTAAATAAATTACCAAACTAACAGAACCCAACGGCTAAGACAGAAAAACGTATTGTTCGAACCGGAGGTATTTCAGTAATAAGTATGACTAAAATGTTTGCGAAAAATAAACCTACATAAATCCAAAAACAAGTTTTTTCTTCACTGAAATTTTCGATAGGCCATAACTTTAAATTTTGAGTTTTCAGTTAGGTCCTTTTGCCAGATCAAGGGCGATATATAATAATAAAAGCAGTCAGAGCCTAAAAATACTTGCCATACAACCCAGGAAATATTCAATACGAAAGCTAAAAGAATACAACTTTTCAATGCCGTTTCTCCCGTTAATTTAAAAAATTTCTCAACTTCTGGGGGGCTCTGCCCCCCAGACCCCCCTCCTTTGTTTTGGGTACGTATCTATTGCATATATATAATTGGTGTGTCTGTACTATGGAGCCGTCCCCAGTAGCAGTTATATAAGGCATCGAACCTTAGTACGTGACCAGCAAGTTTGTGAAAAAATTATTCCAAAAAGTTGAAACAATTAAAAAATCGTTTCAGTAGGCGAAGTGTTTTTCAGAAATTTGAATTTGTCCAAGTTTTGACATTTAATGAATTAATCTTTTTAAACATTTCCATTATGAATTCTATTGCAATTTACAAAATTTTTCAACTTCTGTGGGGCTCCGCCCCCAGACCCCCCGCATGGCTACTTCCGGAATGTTACACAAGTGCAGTTAGCATAACTTTGGCCTGAATGGTCCGAAAATAACATTGTAGCAAGAAAATAACGTCTACATGTATTTTATTTTATATTACAATTGAAAAACGCCACTTTTAGATTTTACACAGCTTCAAACAAAAATACACAGTGAAATTTAAATTTACACAAGATTTATATACACTGGTCCGATTTTGAAAAAACCCTGAGCTTAATGAAAACAAAAATGTTTCCAATTTATACAAAGAATGATTATGTATATTGA
The DNA here is from genome assembly GCA_030248195.1 of Trissonchulus latispiculum. Lineage (NCBI taxonomy): Eukaryota > Metazoa > Nematoda > Enoplea > Enoplida > Ironidae > Trissonchulus > Trissonchulus latispiculum. Next base: position 44,946 of record JASAND010008547.1, read on the forward strand.
ACAAAGTAAACGAAATGCGGAAATGGGCCTATTCTTGGGACTTTTCCTTGAGAGGGGGAGCCCTCTCAGTAAGACATTTGCCGGGGGGGGTTTCTAAAAATATGTTAAACATTAGGGTATTGTTAGGTTTTTTTTCAGGGGGGCTTCACGGGCCCCCCGGGTCCGGGAGGGGGGTATTCGGGGGGGGGGGGAGATTTTTGCAGAAATGAGCTAAAAACAAGTATAGTCAGGACGGGGAAAACACATATATATATATCTTCTATACGTATTCATAAACACATATACGGAACTAAGGCTGTAACTTAAGGCTGAGAGAGCTTGCGTTTGTACCATGGTGTATATCGCTCCTAGTTCTATCGATTCATGTATAGAAATCCGCCCGATCCCTTGTACACCAGTAGCAATAATCGATTTTGTCTGTTTTTTCTCCCCGCACTTTGGGGAAAAAACACACCGGCGGGGGAAAACATGGTACTAAAAATAATGATCCCAGGTGATCCACTGAACACTAATTGTTACACATTAAAGGTTGTTTGTACATTTTTGGCCATACTAAACAACATGGTGCACTTTGTTTTCAGTAGAAAGCTGCTTATTGGACATAGTCAGATGCATTTTACGTCCTGAACCCATGAAATGATCGGATATCGCAACAAAAACGGCACCCAGACAACTATAAATATACCAAAACACTTGCAAATGTCACTGTTTATTATTATTTAAGTTGTTTTTGTCGTTGAATTGCAATTTCATTAAGTTTTTTAAAATTTTAAAAATTTTGCCGTGTAACATATGAAACCTGGCACAATGATACAGCAAATCTTCATCCTTAATTTATGAGCTATTAGAAGCTCTAACTGCGTATTTTTTGAACCAAAATTACAAAACAAGACCCGCTCTATAGTTTAAGAGCATCAGTATTGCTCAGAACTACATATTGTACTATTTTAAAATTTGGGTGGTGTGTTTTTCCCCGCTGAGGGGTCAAAATGGGCTGGGAGAAAAACACACACAGTCCTCAGCCTGCATAAAAGGCAGGAGGCTGCCGTCTATACCAAACGCTAGAGGGGGTCCACATATATATGTTATGCCGAATATTCATAATTGCCTATTATATATAATAGGCAACAAAATTGCCGATTATATATAATAGGCAAGACGTTTTGCCGATTATTCATAATAGGCAGAAATGCTTGCCTATTATATATAATAGGCAACATTTTTGCCGATTATGAATAATCGGCAACGAGGCCTTGCCTAATATTCAAAATGAAACTGCAATATACATATGGGTTAGATTTTTTAAATTTGTTTAAATCAGATCTATCATATGAAGTTGCATGGACATTCAAGCGATGGACCCAAGATCACTAACGAAGAAGATTTAGAAATGGCATTTGATCAAGGCGAACTGGTGCTGCACAAAATGCAAGCCCTACATTCATGAATCCTGCGGAGAAACCTATGATGACGTATTCCTATGCCACATTTGTTGTGTTATTGCCGATCGCGAAAAGGCATGTCAAACAAAAGTGGTCAAGCCAGGCAAGCCCAACGCATGACCGACCACATTGTCCCGCAGTTGACACCACTGGAAGTTGGAGCCAATGTGACAATAAAAGTTCCTGGTGTTGATCGTGGGCGGACTGATAGACGAAATATAATGGGTGTAGTTCTGCAAATTCAAGACCAACTATATCGTGTAGGCTGCAAGGAAGGCATATTTAATACCTTGTATAGCCGTGTTGACTTAGAGTCAGTGGAACATCAATTCATTAGACCTTTGGATGTTTCCGATAGAAAGTTATCTCTTAGGCAAGCTGTAACACTAGAAACTGCAAGTCAGGGAGTTTCCAGATGCAGCTGCGCTGGAGGCTGTAAGACATCGCGGTGTGGATGCGTCAGAAGTGGAATCACGTGCTGCAGTGCCTGTCATTCATCCAAAAATTGCGCAAATAAGTGAAACTATGCGCAGGAGAAAAGAAAGAAGATAAGAGAACCATGGAAAAAACAAAAACAGACATTCGGAGTGGAAATATGAAAAATGTAAACTAAATCAATTCAAAACCGAAACATTCACTGAAAATGTAAATTAAACTTAATTTTGCAGTTTCATTTTGAATATTAGGCAAGGCTTCGTTGCCGATTATTCATAATCGGCAAAAATGTTGCCTATTATATACAGTACTAATATGTAATAGGCAAGCATTTCTGCCTATTATGAATAATCGGCAAAACGTCTTGCCTATTATATATAATCGGCAATTTTGTTGCCTATTATATATAATAGGCAATTATGAATATTCGGCATAACATATATACCCCTATGCCAAAGACTACACCGGTAGCTAAGTTTTCCTTATACGGTGTCTAGAAATAAGAGCTTAGCAAAATTTAAAAAAATTTCTTAGGTTTCAGAGGTGTTTTAAGGGGTCAACATTGAAACACTGTCAGAATAGACCGCTTTGGCCCATACCGGTCTCTATATCTGCTACCTTGAGTTCTCTGGGTGGGTGTGTTTTTCCCCGCCCTGACCATATTTTTGGCGTATTTTACACGTAGAAAGGCAGGAAGTTCTCAAACATGCCAGGATTTAAGCTAAGAATAGCCATTTTACGAAAACATCTTCGGCGAAGCCGGACAATGTTTGAAAATTTGCCTGTTTTGGGAAAAAATTTGGGCCCCCAAAAAATTTGGGAAGCAAAAATCCCGGGAAGTGGCGATTTCGGGGGGAAGGCATTTCGGGGGGGGGAAGAACTATTCCAGGGGGGAGGCCCCGCCCCCCCCATAAAAAATACCCTGAACACATTGCGCTAAAAGTTGAAACGTCTTTAGTGCAAAAATGCATAAGCAATTTAGTGCTTAAAACATAAGATCAAGCAATAATCTCGGGTGAAGTTAGGAATTTTTGAAAAAGAACAGGTTTTTTTGGTTGCGGACAAGTGTGCATTTAAAAAAATTGCTTAATTTGAAATATAAAGCACATTTTTGGCCGTAATTTTCTGTTCTACGCATTTTTTCTGCAACTGGAATCCCACGCTTTAGTTGATGTTTTGATGACGATTTTAAATCTTTAACTGGTTAGCACACGTAAAGCGCGGCGGGAAAACCCCAAATTTTCGAATTTTGGCTGTAGCTTTTTTATTAAGCGACATATCGAAAATCTAACGATAACTACCATGAGGCCTTGCGAAGAGCTTCAAAATGAGCCATAAAACGTCTCTCTAGCGCTTACCGTTGGTGAGAAATTTTCGACCAAACCGATGGGAAAAAAACCAATGCGGGAAAAAACCCATGGGCGGGAAAAAACCCAGCCGAACTTTTTGCTGCAAGCATGCCAGAACGGTTTTGACTATACCATTCGAAAGAGCGGGTCATTTTTAGTACATCTGAATCATAAAATACCAATATTTTTGCAAAAAATCATGTCAAATTGACTTTTCAAAATTTCGTATGTTTAACACGTAAACATAGGCAAATTTTGGAAATTTTTGAAATTTGCTTAATTTCTGCAGTTTAAGCATCCTATCACATAGAAAACGTGTTTTTATTGCATGTAAAGCCAAACCCGACCTATTTTAGTGAAAAATTTAGCGGTTTTTGGCGAAATTTGAAAATTTGGCTTGAAATGGCACCATCTCAGATTTTGGCCACCTGGACCTCACATGGAAGGTCGAACCTAGGAAAAATCTATACCAAATTAATCAGGAGGCTCTACTGAGCTAAGAAATGCACGAATTTTTCCTTTGCTGCTAATGGTTAGAAAAAATTTCATTTTGAAATTTGGGTTTTTTCCCGCACATGGGTTTTTTTCATGAGTCTAGGTCACCCCAGGTCGCACCACAGGCACTAGAGCCAAATTGCATACACCATCGTGAAGTTCGAGACATATCCTCTGTGAAACTGTAATCCGTTTTGGGCTATGTCGTTCCAGTAGTTCAGGGTGACCCCCCAAAGTTGACCCTGCCTGACCCCCGTGTAGGGACCAAAAATTCCAAAATTTTCAAAGTCCGAAAAAATTTGCTGAGAGGCAGTGGGAGCTACAATAGTATACCCTCTAAGGTAGTTTTGGACGCTCTTTAAGATAGGCTATTAAAATCCGATCTAGCTCATATGGGTGACTCACCCTGGCGATGGGTTTTTTCCCGCATATCGGATTGGGTTTTTTCCCGCCGCGCTATATATACATGTATACTGATATTTAGGCAAATGCATAACCATAGGATAACAGGGTATGTTTTACAGGGGTGGGGGGGCGGGGGCGCACCCCCTCGAAAATGCCTTCCCCCCCGAAATCGCCCCCTCCCGAGATTCTTGCTTCCCCACCCCGGCATTTTTTGGAGGCCCAAATTGCCGGAGATTTTTTCGTAAAAATATATAGCTATTTTAAGCTTAAATCCTGGCATTTGTGAGAACGTTTTGCGTTTCACAATGCAAAATACGCCAAAAAAGCCCCGCGGGAAGCCCCCCCCCGGAAAAAAATCCCTAAAAATTCTCTGGGATAACGTGGGGGGGGGAATTGAATAGGGGGTGCAGACCCCCCAGCCAGACAAAAAAGGGGAAAACCCCCTCAGCGAAAAGGAAAAAAGGGTAGACCCCTCAGCGAGTTTTACCAAAAATAGGTAATTTTTAAAAATTTTAGCGATTTTTTTAAAAAATTGCTTAAAAATCGTTAAAAATTGTCATTTTTTACTAATTTTTGGTCGAAAACGTTAAAAATTCGCAACTTTTCCTAATTTCGGGGCAGACCCTCTTAAAATTTTGGAATTTTTTAGGGGTAGAGGTAGACCCCTCGCCGAGGGGTCGGAGACCCCCCCCAGGATCGAACCCCGTGTTAATGTGTATATGTGCGTAACCAGTAGCGTAGATACAAAAAATTTTCAGGGGGGGCGGTTTGGACCGAAGTCCGGGGGGGGGGGGTAAAATTTTTTATTTTTGCTCAACAATTGTATGAACACTAAGCACAAAATTTCTAAGGTTCTTAGCTTGAATAGATTGTAGCCGAAAGCGGCATGCTAAAACCCAAAAGGGGGGTCTGGGGGGCTGAGCCCCCCAGAAGTTGAGAAAATTTTTCAATTTCACCACTAAAATGCTATTGAAACATTGAATTCTTTGCATTATATATTATCAATTCCCAAACCAAATTTTGTAGTTTAATTTGCTATATATCTTCCACTTTTACATATAGTATCGTACGAAAACTGGATGCTCCCATTATGTACAGGGTATTCCAAGCAACACATATCCAGTATATATATATGTATATATCCACTATTTAAAACAACGATGTTTGCAATAATGCAGTTTATGAAACTGAAAAGCTGGCAAAGCAAAGTAAAGTAAAGCAAATAAGTAAAGGTTTAATTATATACAGTATATATATGCTAATAATGAAGTCGCGCCGAAGGCGCGAAAAATTTTCAATTAAGTTCAAATGCACTAATTTTGGGGGTATTTTAATACAATTTCTTTGTGTTTATGATAAATTTAAACGCCCGCGCTCCGCGCGGGCTTAAAATTTTTCTTCTGGCCAATTTTTTTCAGGGGGCAAAACCATTTCGGGGGGGCGGTCGCCCCCCCGCATCTACGCTAGTGTGCGTAACTATACAAACTAACGTATATATAGGCGTCGGGTTTTGACATCTGCAATGCTGTGAACCTATTGCAAGCGAATTATTATGTATATATATAATTCAAGAACTTCTTCGAAGTAACGATAAAATCCGAGCTGAAATTACGTATTGGTGTAATTCAGCCCTGTCCTGCGGGCAGCCATTTTATATATATGTATATATATATATATATATATATATATATATATATATATACAAGTAACAAAAATGCTCCGCACAAAAGAGAATAATATGTGTGTGTTGGCTGTGTCTATATTATATATATCCTTTACATTCCGGTTGAAGAAGTAAAGACAAAAGTTTCATAGGCACGTGACGTTATTTGGCACAGCAAGTTTGGGTGGGTGGCTCCATGACAAAAGTTGTTCCGTTCGCTTCAGACTTTCATTTGACACAAATTTGACCCCTTTGAAAAATTCTATTTTAGATCGCCCAAGTCCCCACCCCACCCCACCACAGCACTCTACAGCCACTTTGGGTATGCAGTTCTATGACAAAAGCTGCTCAGCTCACTTAGGGCTTTGATTTGATACCAAATTTGATCACTTTTGAAAAATTTTATTTTTGACCCAAAATCGCCTAAGTCCCCACCCCACCCCACCACAGCACTCTACTGCCAATTTGGGTATGCAGTTCTATGACAAAAGTTGCTCAGCTCACTTAGGGCTTTGATTTGATACCAAATTTGACTACTTTTGAAAAATTTTATTTTTGACCCAAAATAGCCTAAGTCCCCACCCCACCACAGCACTCTACAGCCACTTTGGGTACGCAGTTCTATGACAAAAGTTGCTCATCTCATTTCGGCCTTTCATTTTATAAGAAATTTGACCACTTTTGAAAATTTTTATTTTTGACCCAAAATATTTATATATATATATATACAAGAAATAAAAATGCTCCTCTGGAGCATGAAAAAAGTAATATGGGTTGTGGTGAGGTTGTAAAATCAAGAGAGGACTAGTCTTTAAAATGCTTAATATGGGGCTAGGTTCAACAATAGAAGAGGACTAGGTTGTGAGCGAATTAATATGGGCACAGCTTCGCCGAACAACCCATATTCGCGGTTTGTCAATGTAAATTATTATGCATATCCACGATACATTTAGTTTATAGTTCATAAATAATCTACAGCTACGGTATGTGTTCGAGCTTTATTCGAACTTTTATTTTAGTAAGCGTTTTCTTCGATAAATGCTTTATACTAACCTGCGCAATTTAAGTATCCATTTATACGGAAAATTTATATTCAAGAATAATTTAGGACTCTCCGACGATCTTCTATTTCCTCCGACTTGGACCAATAGCTTTAGCATCATAGCCTTAGATCTCTCCTAGTAGTAGAGCCTGCCGTAGTCCAACACAACAAAATGATGATAATTTTCGTATATATTCCTAGCTAGTCTAACAGTGCATGCAAACAGCTATATTCAATGAGTATTCAACGTTTAAATTTTTTATTGACTGACATTGATAGCTCTAAGATAAGACGAAACGTGAAATCCCGCGAATATGGGTTGTTCGGCGAAGCTGTGCCCATATTAATTCGCTCACAACCTAGTCCTCTTCTATTGTTGAACCTAGCCCCATATTAAGCATTTTAAAGACTAGTCCTCTCTTGATTTTACAACCTCACCACAACCCATATTACTTTTTTCATGCTCCAGAGGAGCATTTTTATTTCTTGTCCTTCTGTCATTTTAAAGGATCCCTTTCCAGCAATGCGGTAATGGATACAAGGAGCTTGAACAGTGCCGTAGGTAGAACAGAAAACTGATTATATAAATATATAGTACCACTGAATTCTCACCTCCGCCCCAAGCTTCGGCCGCTGCTGCAACCTGTGTTTGTGGGTAGTATAAGGATAAAACTTTTTCGCCTCCCCAAAGAGTTCGACAGTATGCCCATCGTGTTCAGCGACACGGATTTACTATATGGATACCTCCATAGGGCCGAAAAACGTTGTTTTAGGCGGTTTGACCAGTGGTCAGTAGGCACCATAGACCATAGTGACCAGTGGTTAAAGGTCATTTTAAAGGTTCCCTTTCCAGCAGTGAGCTAACGCAGATAAGGAGCTTGAACAATGCAATAGGCAGGGCAAATGTGAGCAAATGGGCTTTCATTTAATATCAAACATGACCACTTTTGAAGACTTTAATTTTTGACCCACGCCGGTAGGGTTGGTTTTTTTCCGGAAAAAAAGTCGAGCGGAAAAAAGTGCTTTTTTTCCGGTTTTTTTCCGGTTTTTTTCCGACTTTTTTCCGCTGTCCGAATCATGCCAGAGCTTTTCAAAATTTGTTTCTATAACATTTGAAGCCTGTCTAAACGAATATTTCGGCATATTAACGCTATTTGAACACTTTTATTAGCTTTTCGACGTATCCACACTAAGCAATTGTGAAAAATTTTGTCCAAACTAGATTTCAACAGACTATGGGAGCACTTCCCGGTTACCTTATATAGTTTCTGGGAGCAGTGGGAACTTTAAATAATTTTCCCGTGTGCATAATGCTGTATTCTTTCACAACTTTGGATTATAGATGTTAGTATAAAGTTCGTTTGCTACAGTTTCCATTTACTAAAGATGTGCCACCAGGCAAGTTTTGTCTTAGCGGGTATAAGCAAGCAGGGCTTCAGTGTTGAAGCAACAATGAACTGTTGTAACTAAGAGCATAGCTGTTGGCTATGCTTAAATTGACCAGTTAACTTCAAAAATTAGTTTGTCGTTGAACTGACAATAATACTTCATAAATCTGAGTAGTTTATGACAGATTAAGAATACGTCAAATTAGTTCGGGCTTCAAAATTAGAGCAAACTCAAAGCAAAGCTAATAATTTGGAAAAAATGAACAAAATTTGAGAAAAATCACTAAAATTCTTCATTTAAACACTTCTAAAACTTCCCAGACTTATTAAATTTTTGCGACTTTTTTCCGTTTTTTTCCGACCCTCCGGAAAAAAAGGAAAAAAAACGGAAAAAACCCTTTTTTTCCGGGACTTTTTTTCCGATGCCCAACCCTACACGCCGGCCACCCACCCACAGGTCGGTGGAGCCACTTTTTGTGGCTGGTATAATGACAAAACTTGATAGCCTCGCCAAGGGCTTTCACTAGATACCAAACATGACCACTTTTGAAGACTTTCATTTTTGACCCACACCGGACCCACTGTGGGTGGGGCACCCACACCGGACCCACTGTGGGTGGGGCACCCACCCACAGGTCGGTGGGGCCACTTTTTGTGGGTGGCATAATGACAAAAGTTGATCGCCTCGCCAAGGGCTTTCATTTGATACCAAACTTGACCACTTTTGAAGACTTTCATTTTTGACCCACACCGGACCCACTGTGGGTGGGGCACCCACCCACAGGTCGGTGGGGCCACTTTTTGTGGGTGGCATAATGACAAAAGTTGATCGCCTCACCAAGGGCTTTCATTTGATACCAAACTTGACCAGTTTTGAAGACTTTCATTTTTGACCCACACCGGACCCACTGTGGGTGGGGCACCCACACACAGGTCGGTGGGGCCACTTTTTGTGGGTGGCATAATGACAAAAGTTGATCGCCTCGCCAAGGGCTTTCATTTGATACCAAACTTGACCACTTTTGAAGACTTTCATTTTTGACCCACACCGGACCCACTGTGGGTGGGGCACCCACCCACAGGTCGGTGGAGCCACTTTTTGTGGGTGGCATAATGACAAAAGTTGATGGCCTCGCCAAGGGCTTTCATTTGATACCAAACTTGACCACTTTTGAAGACTTTCATTTTTGACCCACACCGGACCCACTGTGGGTGGGGCACCCACCCACAGGTCGGTGGGGCCACTTTTTGTGGGTGGCATAATGACAAAAGTTGATCGCCTCGCCAAGGGCTTTCGTTTGATACCAAACTTGACAACTTTTGAAGACTTTCATTTTTGACCCACACCGGACCCACTGTGGGTGGGGCACCCACCCACAGGTCGGTGGGGCCACTTTTTGTGGGTGGCATAATGACAAAAGTTGATCGCCTCGCCAAGGGCTTTCATTTGATACCAAACTTGACCACTTTTGAAGACTTTCATTTTTGACCCACACCGGACCCACTGTGGGTGGGCGCTGTGGGTCAGGGGTCACATCCACCGACCTCAGCAGTATGCTCATCGTTTTCAGCGACCCCGATTTACTATATATGGGTACCACCCCAAGGCCGAAAAACGCCATTTTTAGTGACTTTTAGGCCATTTCTAGTAAAAGTGGGACTTAGAAACTTTTCGCCAAAACAGGCCAAAAAAATGCAAAGTTTGGGCCCATCTCCTGAAAGCTAGGGAGCAAAATTAAAAAATCCCCCTCGTTACTTTATGCACCCCTACTGGTAGTTTTCAACAAAAGATACTAGACCTCTCCAGCTTCTACCCAGTTCTAGAAAAGTGTGACCAAAATTTGCGAAAAATAGCGAAAGTCCGACTTTGGGACCTTGGCACAGAGCCAAAATTGGCCAGGTGCCAAAATGACCAAAAAAAGGTAGCATGGGGGGATCCTGTCTACCAACATATAATAGTAGTATGGTGCCAAAATGCCCACATCGTTCCAACACTTCGCCGTAAAATGCATTTCCAATAAGCGTTATTCACCGAGAAAAAAAAAAAAAAACAAACGCACGGTAACTATCGCCTAGTGCAAAAATTCGAAGTTTCGAATTCGAACCAAAAGTATGGTGGTACTTGTAGTACTACTCGAGTTGTTTACGATGGTAACCTTTTTACCACTCCCGGACCTCTAATTAGCTGGCACCAGGCCAACACGGTCTCCAGGGGGCCGCGCAGACGCCTTTTTACCCATATTATGTAGGGGCGCTATCGCGCCCCTACATAATATAGCTTAAGTCCCCACCCCACCCCACCACAGCACTCTACAGCCACTTTGGGTACGCAGTTCTATGACAAAAGTTGCTCAGCTCACTTAGAGCTTTCGTTTGATACCAAATTCGACCACTTTTGAAAAATTTTATTTTTGATCCAAAATAGCTTAAGTCCCCACCCCACCCCACCACAGCACTCTACAGCCACTTTGGGTACGCAGTTCTATGACAAAAGCTGCTCAGCTCACTTAGAGCTTTCGTTTGATACCAAATTTGACCACTTTTGAAAAATTTTAATTTCGACTACTTGACCCCCTCCACCCGCGACTGACCCTCCCGACGGCAAAGTGGAACCAGCCCAGCAAAATAGGTGCGTCGGACGGCAAAACGGATACCGGGAATGAGCTGGGCGCACAAGAAAACCCCTATGGACAAAGTTTTGAGACGCCAAGTAGAGCCTAGTATGGACCTCCAGGAAGCGGTTGCCGACATGACCCTCCAGACGAAAAAGTGGAACCAGCACAGCAAAATGGATGAGTCCTACGGCAAAATGGACACCGGGAATGAGCTGGGCGCACCAGAAAACCCCTATAGACAAAGTTTTGAGAGGCCAGGTAAAGCCTACTATGGACCTCCAGGAAGCGGTTTTCAACTTGACCCTCCCGACGGCAAAGTGGAACCAGCCCAGCAAGATGGGTGGGTCTGACGGTAAAACTGACTGCGGGAATCGATTCTCCGTGCCAGAAAACCATTGTATGGAAGATTTGAGCTTTCAAAGTTAAATAGATAGCGAGAAATTTCGATTTTTCATTTTTCGAATTTTCGCCATTTTTGACGGACCACTGTGGTCGCTAGGGAAGTGATAGAGAAACGCAACCTGGACCGTTAGTTAGTTTAATATATGTAGTTTCTGAATATAAAAAGAAATCGGCTCCAGCTCTTAACGTTCGACCTGAGCGACGACCACAAAAATGGTCACTTTTCGCTATGAGCCGACTTTGCGGCGCCACTGCGGCGCTGTGGCGCAGCTGCGGCGCAAAAAAGTTGTGATTCTTAAATTCTTTAGAGGGTACTACTAGACCCCATAGCCCTTTAGGTTGGCCCACCGCTGCAGATCACGTGAAAGCGGCGAACATTATGTACAATACAACCATCAAATAGGAGAAACCGGAAAAAAAACATCGCCGCCATAACCGGTCCGGGGCGCAACTTTTCAACGGTAAGTGATACGGGGCTGAAACTTCACAGACATACTAAACTCGATGTGCTCTACAATTTGCGCAGGATCTGCGCAGGATTTTGCGCAGCTTCTGCGCAGCTTATTTTACACTGTCTCCAGCCACTTTTCACACATATTATAGGGGTCGCTGCCGCGACCCCTATGATATCTAACGTATATATATTGAAGAAATCAGATTGAAAGTCGATGCCGGTGGTCTGGGGTGTGGAGCCCCCAGAAGTTGAGAATTTTTTGAAATTTTGGACACGAAAGAAATTTTTTATGAACAATTTCTTACCATTTTAACAGATTAACAAACGGCAATAAGAGAGCTAGCATTGTACGCGTCGAACCGTTGTGGAGGAAGGAAATTGTAAAAAATACTTCAAGAGAAATTGGCTTAATCTAGCCGTTTATTTTTGTATATATATAGTATACTATTTTGTATATTGTACACAGTATAAATACTTACAACCTAAAGGAAAAAATATTTCAATAATTAATTACGTAGTGGCTTTAGTAAACAAGAATAAAACAAAGCAAGGTCGTTGCGACGTTACCATGACGGAAAAATAGTACGTAAGAAAAGCTGGGGTATGGGGGCGGCAGCCCACAGCTAAAAGCTAGAGCTTTCTTTAAAATTTAAAGCACTTTGGAAATTTTTTAGAGCATTTTGGGTGAGCGGAAGCAAAATGTGACTGTGCATTTATGTGTGCATTTTTCAATTCGAGTGTGCATTTTGGAAAAAAGTGTGCATATGCACAGTAATATGCAAACAAAAAACCCTGAAAAAGAAGCCTTCTGAACGATATTTCCCGGGCAAAATTTTATGCCCAAAGGGTACCTACTTCATGAGGACGATTTTGGAGGAACAAATTTTGGGGCTCCCACCCCTTCCTTAATAGAATATATAAGCGGAGAAAAATGTTTGAAAGTACTCACTTCTTTCATGCAGAAAGGCATCGCCAAAATACTGACACCAATAATGCTGTTGCTTAAATTGAATATTAGCGGCCATTTTGCTTCCTTTGTCGCCATTGCTAAAATACAAGGATATTTAGTAGAAATTTGGGAGAAAATGTTATTAAATATGGTCGTATAGTTGTAGGTGCGCCCCCTCCCCCGTCCCACTCGGTTGAAGACGCCCCGAATGATAACTTGGCTGGACCTCATCGGGGTGTCGCATTCGAGGAGCGCCCCCATTGAAAAGCCCCCAAATAAATTCCGACCTTTCCTTCATAACGCCAAAAATTGCCAAATTTTATCATTTTTACTAACATGGGTCATAGGTGTGTTAGGGGGGGACCCCCCCCCCCAAATGACAAATTTTCGTGACCCCCCCAGATTTTCAGATTTTTGCTACTCCCCCCAGATTTATGGCCCAAAAGTGGTCAAAAATGACATAAAATCTAAAATTTGGGGGGTCCCCCCACCCTCCGTCGGACCCCCCCCCCAGATTTTTTGGCCAGCCACACCTATATATGGCATAGATGTGGCTGGGCAAAAACTTTGGGGGGGGTTCCGAGTCCGACGGAGGGTGGGGGACCCCCTTAATTTTCGATTTTATGCCATTTTTGGCCACTTGTTGGCCAAAAATCGGGGGAGTAGCAAAAATCTGAAAATTCGGGGGTCGCCAAAATTTGTCATTTTGGTGGGGGGTCCCTCCCATAGTTTCCTTTGGGGGGGGGGGTATTCCCCCCAAAATTTTTAACCAAATTTACCCCCCCCCCCCAGATTTTTGGACTTACCCTCAGGCCCCAACTTTTGGCTACCCCCCCTCCTCCGGACCCCCCAACGATTTTTGAACCCAAAAGTTAAATTTGGTCGAAAAATGGTCATTTTTTGAAAAATTTTTCTAAAATTTTGACCTAAAATCGCTTTAAAACGGTGCAAAAGCGCCTAAAACGTTAAGAACAAGCCTTATTTTGATGAAAAAAGGGCTAAATTACAGAAAATTTTGCATTTTTTGGCCATTTTTCGAAATTTCTGAGGTCCGAATTCTGGGGGGGGGGTACCCCCATCACATTTCGGAGGTCGGCCAAGATTTACCACCCCCCCCCAGACCCAAAGTTCCAGGGAAACTGTGGTCCCTCCACCCCCCCCCCAACACACCTATGTTTACTAGTGATGTGCGCCGGAGCTCAGCTCCGATTTTCGGTGCTCCGGAGCATAGATGTACCACCTGTTTGGGTTGGGGGGGGGGAATAGAAGGTCCAAATTTGGCTCGGGGGACTCCACCAAAATCCAAAATTTGGGAGGAGAGGACCCCCCCTAAACCATAGGTGAACCAGGCTACAGTTTACCCCCTGTGAGACACCCCCACGGAGAGGCCAGACCCCCCTCCCCCCCTACCCGGCCTCAACTACTCCCCCCCAAGCCGAGCTCAAACCCCCCCTAAAACTGGGTCCAAACCAAGTAAAAAATGCAAAATTTTTGAAAAAATTTTTTGCAATTTCTGAAAATTTTTGAAAAAAATTCGAAAAAATGGATGTAAATCAGCTATAAACAGCTAAAGATGGTTATTTATAGCAATTAAAAGGTAATATACGCAATTACAAACCGGAATCTGGGCTAATTTAAGCATATTTTAGCACAAATTTGTCAATTTTCAAGCACTGTTTTCGCATACGAAAACTATTGGCAGAAGCTTTTGAGTACGTTTAATGTACTGTACATCGAAAAAGGAGCATTTTTAGCTAAAAAACTTGGGTACAGTTTAGGGGGTCCTCCCCCCAAATTTTGGATTTTGGTGGGGTTCCCCGAACCAAATTTGGACCTTCTACTCCCCCCCCCAACCCAAACAAGTGGTACACCTATGCCCTAAACTGTACACAAGTTTTTTAGTAAAAATGCTCCTTTTTCGATGTACAGTACATTAAATGTACTCAAAAGCTTCTGTCAATAGTTTTCATATGGGAAAATATGGCTTGAAAATCGACAAATTTGTGCTAAAATACGTATGCTTAAATTAGCCCAGATTGTGGTTAACAATTGTGTATTTTACCCTGTAATTGCTATAAATATATCCCCATCTTTAGCTGTTTACAGCTAATTGAGAGCCATTTTTTCAATTTTTTTCAAAACTTTTCAAAAATTGCAAAAACATTTTTCAAAAATTTTGCATTTTTTACTTGGTTTGGACCTAATTTTAGAGGGCAGGGGGAGGAGGGGGTCTCACAGAGGGTAAACTGTAGCCTGGTACACCAATGCTCAGGAGCGGGCTTCTGCACCGGAGCTCCGGGTACCCGGAGCAGCCTTTTGTAAGCTTTGAAGGTGCTAAGAAAAATTCTAAAGTATGATCTTTCTTTGAACTCCATGATTTCTCCTTACAGCACGTAAGAAGACTACAATGAATTTACAAAAAGTTGTCGTACTCCTGTTTTTAAAAATGTTCCAGTTTTCTCAAGGCTGAGCTCTTATTTTTCTCAAGACGGTTCATTTTTCTGGAGACAGTTTAAACATGTCCATTTTCGAAGTATATAAAAGAAAAATTAAATATATACAACATTTAAGGATTAATTCCGTATATAAAACGTTATAAATATCGTACTTGTTATTAATTATTCAATTAAATATTACATTCCCGTTAAATCTATTCCAGGTAAACTTTTCAACATCTGCAGCTGTTTTCTTTGCTTTCATGAAAAATATCTTTTCTAATACATATATATATATATACGTATATATATATATATGCCGTGCCGGCCGAGTGGTTACGGCGTTCGACTTCGGATCCGACAGTCCGCGGTTCGAATCCCCGCTGCCACAAAGCGAAAGCTTTCACAAATCCCCTTGAGCAAGGGACTAAGCACGTATCGGTTCGCCGTGAGCTCTAGCCAACCCAGCTATCAATCATCCTTAATTGGTCGGTAAATGGGTACCGCTATTGTGGGAAGGTAACAGGAGTCCGTTTAAATTTTCAAAAGTGGT
>JASAND010008548.1:0-17307 GCA_030248195.1 Trissonchulus latispiculum
TCTAGCAAAAAATAGGAAAACATAGGATTTTTCCAGCGCAAATTTCGCAAAATTTCAACTACATAAATGTCAATAACGACCTAGGCTTATTATACGGAATTTATCTAGAGGGAACTTAAGGGGATTTTTCGAAAATTTTCTAAAATATGTGAAAATTTTTATGACATCATGGATAAAGTTCGATTTCAGTGAAACGACAAAATCAAGTATAGTCGGGGGGACATGAATAGGAAGCGTTTTCCAATCCCTTTTTTCTCGTTTGGATTTGCATCGGTTTGGCGGTACTCCGTTATGTACCATGGGTAACACTATCCAATCGCATATTCAAACTTCTCTTATACCTCACTCAGCTTGCACATGGCAGAATTTGTCTGTTTTTTACCCGCAAATTGGGGAAAACATGGTGCAGGGAAAAACATGGCTCGGATTTCTACCACCCAACCATTTAGAGTGCTTCGCAAGGGGGGACTAAACTCTTGCCCCGACTTGGGCCGGGGTACTTTTGCCGGGCGGGGTCGCTGGCTCTGCCGCCTTCCGCCCGCGTGTCGTCGGGCTTATATGCCCGACCCCCCCCCCCCCCCCTTTTTTACAACTACCAACATAGTTAATTGTAAATTTCGCTGGCTGCAAGACCCCAGCTTCAAGGTTGCCCTTTGCCAATATGATTTGGCACATGTGCCCCTAACTACAGAAGAATACTAGACTTCTCTATCTTATCTGTGTCTAAGGGAATCACTCTTCACAGTTGAAGTTTCGTCAAAAATTTAAAAATTTTTTGGCGTACGAAAAGACTATTTTTATTACTGGTGCGAGCTATAAGGCTGTAATTTGGCATAAAAAGAGGCCCTATAGGAGAACTCATTTGTGCCAAATGGCAAGAAATTCTGCCGGGGTGAAAAAGGTTTTATGTCAACTTTAATCTTCAAAAATTGCCAAAAAATCGCCTTTTTTGGGCAATGGTATATATACTACCCAAAAATTGAAAAATTCAAATTTTTTGAAATTAAAATTTTTTGAGATGTCCGAACTCAGCGTGGTCGAAAACACATCCACAAACGATTTCAGCTCGATTGGTGAAGGTTTGAGACTTCTATGGCTGCAGAAAGCCTCTACACAGGATCCAAAAGACTGGAAATGGCGGTTTCGGCAATTTTTGAAGATTAAAGTCGACATAAAAAACTTTCACGCGGCAGCATTTCTTGCCATTTGACACAAATAAGTACTCCTACAGGGCCTCCTTTTGTTCCAAATTACAGCCTTATAGCTCGCAACAGTAATAAAATATTCCTTTCGGTAGCCAAAAAATTTTTATATTTTTGACGAAACTTCAACTTTGAAGAGTAATTCCCTTAGATGGAGATACAAGATTTTTTTGAGCATTTTTCTGTAGATAGGCACATGTTCCAAATCATATTGGCAAATGGCAACCTTGAAGCTTGTGTCTTGCAGACAGCAGGAATTTTTAATTAATTATGTTGGTAGTCGCGAAAAAGGGGGGTGGGGTCAGGCACATAAACCCGACGACTGCACATGGCTGGAAGGCAGCTAAGAACCAACGACCAAGTATTTTTGGACCACAACCATGCTCTATATTTTCGCCGAAAAGTAGGCCAATCGGACAAATTTGGGGGCACCCCATTATAGTCGCCCCCCCCCCTTAAAATGCACTGTTTCCGCCGTTTTCAGCGTAAAAAACTACCTTGGCACCCTTCCTTAACCTCACAAAGGACGAAATTGTTTAAAATTACGGTTTGGCAACATTTAATTTAACATTTTAAAATAAAACAAACAGCAAAACTAACTTCGGAAAGAAAAGTGGTAAACATAAGAAAGAACAACGTAACCATATTTTCCACATGACGTAAAGATCAGAAAACATGAATTGAAAAGGAAGCAGGATTCGGGGCAAAAAGCAACCCCCAGCAAAAGCTTCAGAGGTTTCCGGATAATTCAAGCTTGTAAATATATTTTTCCGAGCGATTTTGGAAAGATCTTGGGTTATTCGGAATGTGCAATTGGTTGTCTAAACTGGATTAGTAAGCAAGTATATAATATATTTTTTGTGAATTCGTTTACAAAGAAATCACAAAACTTTTTTATTACTCACGCCACACAAGGGCTACCGGCATAAAACTTGCACCATATGTAGAGGGGGGTCACTACCGCTCCATTCATCCAAAAGTTTTTCGATCGGACTTCATTTACGAAACCGCCACGCAAAATCCTATTTTTGATTTTTGTGAACATTGCTATAAGTAGTTCTTCAGATCACTTTACGAAATTTGCTAATGCTAAAAGAATGTCATTACATACGTAAGCTGTTACTAGGTATTCCAACTGAATAAGTCTGAACAGTGTTTATGTAGAAAACGCTTTTTTGAATTTTTTTGAAAAATTTTTGAAAATTTTCTTAAAAAGTATATATATATACACTTTTTCTCAGAAAAACACACTGAGAAGCACAGGTCCGAATTTGAAAAAAACCCGGCGACAACTTCACCAAAACAAATCCTTGAAGCATTGATTGGTTCAAAGGCGAGACTTAAATCGACATAACAAAAATAAAGAAAAAATGCTATTCCTATTCCGGCGAAGCCGGAAATTTTTTGAGAATGCCCCATTGGAAGGTATACGTATATAAAACAGAAAATCTTACCGATGTTCAGTTTCCACAGTTAAAATCTAATAAATCTTCCCAAAATTAATGAAAAAATAGGAAAATATAGGAATTTTAGGCAAAAATAGGAAAAAATAGGAATATTTGAAAAATATAGGAAAAAATAGGAAAAATAGGAATAGTAGGCGCCCTGGGAAAAGCAAAAAAGTAAAATGAAAAAACAATTAAAAACATGACAAAGCATACAAGTAAGCACCAACTATTAAATAATCAGCTTCCAAGTTTAAATACCAAGACATACATAAAATGATTGAAGGCAAAATGTTAAACACTCACTTTATCGAAAAACTGATACTCATTTAGGGTTCCATATTTGGCGGCCTCAGCATAGCTGACCTCATAGCGAATAGTCAGACGAGGACGCTAAAACAAAATGAAGCAAAAATTAAAACTACAAAAAACGTTGAAACTTCAAAAAATAATCGAGCCGAAAAATTCAATCCTGCTAAAATTCGGCCTACAGCTACAGCTAAACTAAAAGTGGTATCTAAAAGTTATTATTTTATTTTAGTTGACTTTATGCATCTGTATCTACACACCACCAACCCTTTAATTGTCATCTCAATCAATTATTAGTATAACTAATTAATTATACTAATCAATAATTCATCAAGTCAATCAATCATAAATACCTTAACAGGCACAGGAGTGCTTTTATCATCTGTTCCTGCAGAAGCAGAGGATGCGGTAGCAGAAGCACCGGCACTCGCCGCATGAGGTCGCTTTTTGTCGACACCAGACCCAGTGGCGCCTGGAATAACAGAAGAGCCTGCGGCAGTGGGCTCTTTACTGGGGGAGCTGCCCATTTTCACCCCAGGCTGTTTAGGCTCACCCGATGTGGGGGGCAGGCTTAGGGTTGTGCTTTCATGATGATGTGTCAGGTGGGGCACCACACCAGACGTGTTGGAGGGATGGTGTGGGGGTGTGCCTCCCGCTCCCGCCAGTGCCCCAGAAATTGCCGGGGGCATCATGGGGGGTACATGTGGGGGACTGCGTATGTTGGGTGAAGAGCCCGTGGTAGCCATCACAGGGGGCAGGACTACTCCAGGGGTACCGGGTGCCGCCCCACCTGGAGTGGTGCCGGCCGGACCGGTTATAGGTGAGCTGACACCTCGCAGTGCGGCCTGTTGCTGTTGTTGTTGCTGTTGCTGCTGATGTATCTAAAAAATAAGCAATAATGTATAAAATGAAAGGTTAAAAGTATTATTGGGCCAAAGTGTCAGGATGGTTAGCTTTGTCAATTACTAAGGAAAAAACCACAAAATCAGAAATTATGCGAACAGAAATGACCGGGCGACGCCGGAACGTTTTTGCAAATCTGGCCCTTGTGGTCTGCAAATTTCGCACCGAAAGGACTACCCACTTTTTGGGTCTTAGGGTGTCTCCAAATTAGCCCAGTCAGTATTGATATATACCTGATGCATTGCCGCTTGCTGTTGCAGTTGCTGTTGTTGTTGCTGCTGCTGTGAAGGCAGCAAACCCCCAACGCCCCCTCCAGACGGTTGGGGCGCACCCACAGGGCCCCCCGCCCCAGGGACAGCCGGGCCCTGGGGTCCAGTGGTCACTGCGTCCGGGAGAAATTGGGAAAATTCCCGGAGCAAATCCTCCTGACCATGAAAAAGACGGGCAACCTGCTGAAACACCTCATTTTCGGACAGCGTTTTCTGGCCCATCGAGTAGCCACCCTGAAATTTAAACAAAAAGCACAAGTTTATATACATAAGCCAAAATGTCAGCTTTCAGAATTTCAGCAATGTAACACCGAATTCTGACCTACATGTTCCTCGTGGCGTCCATTCATCTCTAAGGTTAGATAATTGACCTTTTCTTGGGATACTAGCCTGAGGACATCCATAGTATCTAAATCATGGGCGAAACGTCGCGACCCAACATTTAAGGTGGTGATTCCCTTTGGTCACATAAAGTTTGCACCATTACTACTCATTCATTACTTGGAGTTAAGAAGCCATTTTTATATCAAAATGTAGCTTGACATTTTCTCCTTTTAATGCATGCCACGAAACTAATGTTGCTTTTCTAAAATATTTTTAACACATTTTAGAAGAAGTATAATTTTCCAGAATTTTTGCAGACTCAAGTAAATTTTTTCGCGAGACATCGGTTATATCATTCGATACCTCCATCAAATAGCTGGGTATGATTTTTTATTTATTGTGAAATCGCTCTTCGTTATAGAGAAATAAGCTGAAATGTGAGCGTAACCTGGATTTTGCCTACTTTTTCCGAATTTGTCAAGGGATTAGCTAGAAAGCAGCAATCGGGGCAACTAAAAAATCGTCCCTGGGTATATTTGTGCCGAACACATTTGTTCAGTAGCAGCCCTCTAGATTGCATGGTAAATGCTCCACAATCTTTGGAAAAAATTGGTCGTGTTTTTGCAAAAACTACATTTTTATGATAACAGCCTACAGAATAGCAATTGGAAGACGATCATGCGTCGGATAATTTGTCCCTGTGAGCCCTTCAGATCGATGCCCTTAGTTTGATTTTACGGCTTGCGTAGTTCAAGAAATGTTGGATTATTTGATTTCTGCAAAAATGACAAGTTTTCGACGCCAAAACAAGAAAAACGGCTATATCTCACGGTAGAGAAAAGCTAGAAACTTACTTTAAAAAGCAAAAATGTGAAGCTCAATGAGATCTTTCGAATGAATAAGTCATAACTATATAGCAAATGCCAAACGTTCAGAAATTGGGAAAAACCACTCTGACCGGAAATCTCGAATTCTTGAATCGGGATTGCGCGGAGGGTGTTAGAACGCTAAAAGAACTTAATTCGGAAAGTTTGATCAAATTTCATCTTGATTTGCGCCGCCAAATAACAATATGTGCCCAAAAGGAATCACCACCTTAACAGTTCCTGTAGCAAGAACGGGCCAATCATCTAACCCTAGGGTTGGGGAAGTAATACCAAAGCATCAAGTCAGAACTTTTGCTAAATGAAAAATAGGCCATGATTATGTACCTCTTTAATAGTACGCTGCTGCTTCTGATAGGTGTGCAGGATTTCCAAAAATTGCTTATAAATATCGGGCTGATTAACGAACCGATTCTGAAAAAAACGTAACAAAAATAAATTGCGTACGTATACAAATACAAGAATGAGAACATTAACCGAAATATTAAATGTCCTCTCACAGTTAAAGCTCAAACAAAATTGACAGTATACAAAAGAAAAACCATTTTCTTTAGACATTTATAATTAACCTTTCTGCTACTACTGATCATAATTTTTCTCTAGCTATTTATAATTTTCAGCCCTTAAGGTCAGGTCAGGTCACTTTTTCACGGATTTTTCGACCATCTCCGATTTTGCTCATTTTCACATATTTTGTAGTCCCCATGGTTCCTCAAAACAAGACAAGTGCGCTTTGCGTAATATTGCTTCTGTCGTTCTGTAGAGCCCTTCAAAGGTGACCTTGACATGTGTTAAACATAGGAAAATGAAAAAGTTAGGTTAAAAAGTTTGTGGCACAAAATTTTTTCGCTGTATGAAAGATACAGCGCTGAAACTTTCCACATATGTCAAGGACATATTGTAGAGTGCAGCTATCTAGTTTGGTGCAATTCTGTTGAGTGGCGGATTTTTGGTATATTTCTAAAGTCAGAATTTATTAAAATCGAGCGTTTTTGGACTATGAAAAACAGGACCTACAGTACTCTTTTGCTTGCCTGAACGATTGGCAAAAGCTACAGAAATGGCCAATAGATAGCTGCACTCTATGCATAAAACCACGTCTTATTAAAGTATTCGCAAGTTTCTATCAACTATGTAAGCTCAAGCTGTAAGCTCAAACTGTAAGCTCAAAAAAGTTGCCACAAAAACAGAAAATTTTGGTAAGAATGGCCGTTTTTCATAATTTTCACATTCTTTTGATAATTTCTCACTCATTATGTGGCAAAAAATCACCAAACTTGGCAGATTAATATATCCATGTCTGTCACATAATGTGGCCAATATTGAACATGGCTGCTGTGGCGGCACCTTTGATCTTTATAGGTGGAAAATGCCAATTTCTAAATTTTTCCAAATATAGACAAATTGGGTATCAATTACGGTTGTATTGATGCGGCTTCAAAATTTTTGATTTGATTCAGTTCGATTTTCTGCACCAGTAAAATGAACTGATTTGATTCAGTTCGATTTTTTCAATCTGAAAGACTTTTAATTTTGATGTAGTTTTTACCAAAAATGAATTTTGATGCGACTTTTGATCTTACAAATTTCAAAGTGAGAATATTAAATTTTCATGACTCATTTTCATGATTTTCATGACGTTTTGAGAACATCAAATTTTCAACTTTCATAATATTATTCCCATTGCTGTCGTAGAGATTTTAATATAATTCAGACTTCTTGGCTTCAATGAAATGTTTGTATGCAAATCTTGATTAAATATGCAGCTAATGTAAAAATGATGAACTAACGGTATCGCGAAACGCTAAAGGCTACATTAAACCAATAAACCGATTCTTAAGCCTGCAAATATTAGTCTTCCAAACTAAAAATGCCTTGTTAAGATTTGCTGGTATCTCTGCCGTTGGTCCTGTCATGGTGAGGAGCACAAACAAACCGTTAATGTCATAGTAGTACAACAATACTTGAAAAGATGCATGTATGGAAAACTATTTTTCATAGTGCATATGAGACTCAGCGAAAGTTATTAGCATATATATTCTGCTGAATCAAAATGTGAATCAAAATCGCATCAAAATCAAAATTACTGATTCGTAAGCAAAAGTTTTGATTTGGTTCAGTGCGATTTTGGCTTCTGAAAATTGAGAAGATTTGATTCAGTTCGATTTTTTTGCTGTGAAAAATTAAATGATTTGATTCAGTTCGATTAACCAAAAACCAAAGTAGCATCAAAACATTTTTGACTCGATTCGAATCAAAAATCAAAACAACCGTAGTATCAATCGATAGCTAATGGAATTAGGAGCAACTTTTCTCATAGAACTATGGGTCCAAAATGCTGTCTGTGCAAGATAAAATGAGTTAAAGTATATACTACTGGGCAGTCCTCCAAAGTTAGGTCAGTGCAGCACTCAAGCATGCTTTGTAAATGCCTGGATAGCTAGCCTTGAGCCGCGGCTGCACTAAAATATCACTTTAGTAAAGGCTTTAATTTGGTGTATCGGTCAACCCTGTTCTCGATTGTGTTCGGTCTCCACCTGACGTTGCAGGGCTCATCACCGGAATTTTCAAGTTTCACAGCTTTGAACATGGATAACTCTGTCACAGTTTGATTTCGAAAACTAATATTTGGTCTTGTTTTTAAGAACATATGGGGGCATATTATGTGTGAAAATGAGCGAAATCCGTGACTATAGATTTTTGACCAAAGTGACCCCCCCCCACCATAAACTGTACATAGCTGCAATAGAAAATAATTAAAATTATAAAAAACTTAAACCAATGGGGGGTTACCTTAATCTTATTGACATAGGAAATGGCATGGGAAAATTCCAACGGAGGTGGGGGTGTACCCCCATAGTTTGGAATCAGGTTGCTCAAACTTGGAGGGGGCCCGCCACCGGGCGCGCCCGGACCAGATGGAGGCTGGCCTAAACGGCCGGTCCCCGCCGAGGGCACAGCCGGCCCGGGCCCGGCCAAATGACCATAAGGAGAAGACCCAGCCACAACTCCCGGTGCGTTGGAGGGCTGGAGGCCGGCCATACTTGGATGATGACTGTCTCCGCCGCTGGCAGAGGAATGAGGAATCTGAGAGGTGGGTGGGAGTGGGGCAGGACCGGCCCCGGAACCCGCCCCTGTATCAGAAATGACCTGTCCCTGAAACAAAATATAATTATTATCAATCAACAGAGCACGTATATACGTACGTTTCTGCGTTATTTGTCATTGTGAGTAGACAGCATAAAGACTTGGCAAAATTACGTTCCTTGGGAAAATTTAGGTTGATGCTCCGCTAATCGGATAACGGCGTGAAGTTGAAGAGTACGATGGAAGGCAACTCTTGGGATCTACCAGAACGACTCAATGTGTTCTGTCTGTCTACCTACTGCGAGGGAATGTTGAGTGCAAAATAGTTATTTACGTACTCAAAATAGGCCAAAATGTGGGTTTGCTTCTGATCCCACCCCATACACGCCAAGGGCCTGGAAGCATTAGACAGATACAATACGATAAAGACTATCAAGAGATTTAACAAAAATCAAATTTTCCGACACAAAACTGAAAAAAACTAACATCATAGCCGATGATCTGCGATCGACCGCTGGGCGTGGAAATGCAAACGCGGCGATCCTCAGGCCCAGCCCCGGGCAGAATCTCAATCTGATAGCCCTGGGGCAGGAAGGCATTGAAGCCCACAATCAGGCTGGGATAGTCACGAAACAGGGTGCTGACTCGCTGGATTACTCCTGGCGTATCGATGCTGCAACAAACAAAAATAGTTTCAAAAATTTAAAATTTTAAAAATTTAAAAACGAAATGCTTTAGGCTGGCTAATGATAACAGTACAAAGCATATTTTGGCAGGTTCGACATCATTAAAGCCAATATTTTTTATGAGCAACGCAGACAAAAAAGCTTGCCATTCACAACTCAAATAAATATGTAATAAAAATCCAGGATTTCGTGACGGGGTGCGTCCCCCCGAAACGAAATTTTTGACGGGAGGACTGGACTGGGATAGTAGGGCGGTCTCCCTTAGAAGTCGAAAGTAGTTTTTTTGAAATAAAATTTGTTCCTGAGTATTCTGTTTTTTATTTTGAGCAGAAAAGAAAACTTCCTAAATGCTAAGTTACACTTCACATCATGTCTAACCCAAAACAGAGATTTTCAGTACGTATATGGCAAATGCTTAACTTGGATGCGTTTGAAAAGCAATAAGAAACACATAAGCCGCAAAATTTATTTGGTTTCTCTGCTCTTTTCGGGTTTTCTTCAATTTTATTGAACGGTGAGCGGGTACCGCTCGCATAGCTACGATCCCGAGCAGTTTACGTACAGGAAAAAAGGATGAAACTCACGCAGCCGACTTGAAATCAGTCATGATGACCAGAAATTTGTTATAGATATGCGGCTGATCGCCAAACTCCATCTTAACCTTATCCAGATAGGATAGGGCATCGTTCACTTCAGGGCGCTGCGATGAAGCAGAGACCGCAGCTTGCTGCTGTTGCTGTTGTTGCTGTGCGACAGCTGCAGCTGCCAGCTGGTGCGGCGTAGGCGGGGGAGGCGGTGCTGCCAGGTGCGCACCACCGCGTGGAATTCCGATCGGCGGTGTGGCCGCTGCAGCGGCATTCAGCGCGGCCTGATGCAATTGTTGCTGTTGTTGTTGTTGCTGCTGTTGTTGTTGCTGACGATGTTGCTGCTGTAGAATCTGAAAAACCGAAACAGTGCTATACGTATAACTATAAACAATTAATGGAGTTACATAAATTAATTTTAGATGGAAATAGGGTTGCATACTTGCTTGCTAATTTCGTAGACTACGTACGTCTATGTGTCTTCCGGATTCAATCTTTGAAAGGAGCATAGGGAAGGCATAAGTGGATAAAATGTTGATAATGTCGATAAAAATCTCAGACAGGGGGGCTTGGAACCGCCTCCGTGGGAAATTCAATGGACACGGATCCCATCAAATGGAGATCCCCACAAGTGCCCCCTGGCTTCCGTCTGGTCAACGGCGCAAATGGGTTCCAAACTCCCGGGAACACGGCAGTGTTGGGTTAACACTGAAGCATCTGGAGTCCTCAAATTATGCTATCGAGCGGTTGGGTCCAATTCCCCACATCACTTCCATTCCGGATTCTCCGATGTGCGGACCTGACTATGCAAAGACGTGTGCTGGGCCAGCAGATGCCAAAGTGCCCTCTTGTAGCTTTTCTAAGCTGATGGAGCCCGGAAATGAACAACAACAACAAAATCTCAGACAGTTACTATGAGAAGGGCAGATAAACCCAAAACAGCCACAAGCCCATGGATCCAAGGGTCCACAGTTACTGTGAGACTACTAAGAGTTCAGAAAGTTGACACAAGTTTCATGGGCAGGGCAGGACGGGCAGGAAGGGGGGGGGGGCTGGCTTTTTCCTGCCGGGGGGGCAGCTCCCATCCAGCTACTAATTTGGGTCATTTCCCAGGATTCGGACCCCCCCCAAAGAACCCAAACTACCAAAATAGGGCTTTGATGGTATTGTTTCGCCGAAAAATGCCATTTTTAGCAATTTTGGCTGATTTTACACAAAAAACCAATTTCCCAAAAAATCATAAAATATGATCCCCATTTTGGATGAATTCTACCCAATAGATAGGTGGTCCCATGAAGCCCCTCCCAAACAATCGCCTAAAAAAGCCAGACGAGTCTCTGCTAAATTTGCAGCTACCTGACCTCTGTCACTGCATAAATTATAAGTACATACGTAATTATGTATATGCACACGAAACTGTACGTATATACCTGCTGAGCGATGGCAGCCTGGGCAACAGGATTATTGGCAGCCGCAGCCATCAAAGAAGCCGACAGAGGAACCGCAGTGGCCGACGGCTGGTGCTTTGACGAATGATGATAGTCCAGACCAGGAACCAGACTAAATAAAGAAACATAGAAAAAGGTAATGTATGTAAGTAAGAAGGAGAGTAAGAATGTTAGTTTAAGCACTCCTCTTTAGAGTAAGAAGTGCATCCGGTTCACAACTACCCCCCCACCGTTTCCCCGGTCCAAATTTGTACAGACAACAGTCTGGCTGTTTCCTAGGCAAAAATTTCTGGGGGGGGAGTCTTGGATCGGTCCCCCCAGGTGTGGGGGGGCACGGATTTCTGGGGGGGGGAGGAGAAAATTTTAAAATGCTTAAAAATAGCTCTTTTTTGCTGCTGAGCTAAAAAATGCTTAAAAGTGTGTAAAAATCCGGCGAAGCCGGAAAATTTTTTCACAATTTACTCTCAAAACCCTATTTTTCCGGGCACTTTAGAATTCTGGGGGGGGAAGGCCCCAATCCTGGGGGAGACGACCCAAGTCTAGGGGGGGGGGGTGCCCCCCCTCCTGTAAAACGAAAGTAAATACATAGGAGCGTACCTTTGGGCACTAGATATGGAATGGGTCAGTTCCGGTGGAAATCCTGGAGAGGCTACAGAGGGCGGATGAATGCCAGCAAAGGACGGACGAAGCAGACTGGCGCCTCCGACACTGGGCTCAGGACGGGACACTACACCCTGAAGTAAGCATGTATATATATATACATAAAAGATCAATTTTAGAGATAAAGCTTGAGTACTTATACACATATATATACATATATACATACATACATATACACATACATATATAACTTTTTCACTTCTGAAACTAAGAATACTTGTGAGTTTTAGTGGTTTTCTAAGACTAGTCGTGTGTACGAAAACACAGCTTAAAATACAAAATGCTATGGCTTACGTACGACACACATTGCGCATAATGCAGATTATTGTTGTATATATATTTGTTCAAATGAAATCGAATTGGGCTTTCAGACAAACCTGTGCTGCCAGCATATTAGCCGTTGAGACCACAGACGCGGCTGGATGACTGGGAACCGGCCTCTGCGGAGAAGGCTGGGCCGCACCCGCATGGATTCCATGATGCTGCTGATGAACGGCCGCTGAAACAGCCATCCCGGACAGGCCAGACGTAATGGAGCCTCCGCCGGGCAAATTCCCAGGAGGCGGGGCCACGGCGGGCACTGGAGCCATAACTGGAGGATAGGGGCGGCTGACAGCTGGCAACGAAACTGAAACTGGTACCGTGCCTGAGCTCAGGGCAGCATGATGGTGGTCAGCAGCATAGTGGGGACCGGTGACGACGGTGCCAGGTGATTCCATGGACGACAGTCCATGACCTACAATTGGACCACCAACTGAGGAGGGTAACGATGGCTGACCGCCACTGGAAGGTGGTGGATCACTTTCCTTCATTAATGCTATGAATTATGACGTATACGTATACTTATAATTACATATATAATTTCGCTAAATATATATATACAAGTAACAAAAATGCTCCGCACAAAAGGGGATAATATGTGTGTTGGGCCTATGTCTGTCGTTTAATCCGGTTGAGAAAGAAAGTATATAAATCCGACACAGCAAGTTTGGGTGGGTGGTTCTATGGCGAAAGTTGTTCAGTTCGATGCGGGCCTTCATTTGACTCGAAATTTGACCACTTTTGAAAATTTTAATTTTTGACCCAAAATCGCCTAAGTCCCCACCCCACCCCACCACAGCCCTCTACAGCCACTTTAGGTACGCACTTATATGACAAAAGTTGCTCAGTTCGATGCGGGCTTTCATTTGGTACCAAATCTGACCACTTTTGAAAATTTTAATTTTTGACCCAAAATCGCCTAAGTCCCCACTCCACCCCACCACAGGCCTCTACAGCCACTTTAGGTACGCACTTCTATGACAAAAGTTGCTCAGTTCGATGCGGGCTTTCATTTGGTACCAAATCTGACCACTTTTGAAAATTTTAATTTTTGACCCAAAATCGCCTAAGTCCCCACCCCACCCCACCACAGCCCTCTACAGCCACTTTAGGTACGCACTTCTATGACAAAAGTTGCTCAGTTCGATGCGGGCTTTCATTTGGTACCAAATCTGACCACTTTTGAAAATTTTAATTTTTGACCCAAAATCGCCTAAGTCCCCACCCCACCCCACCACAGCCCTCTACAGCCACTTTAGGTACGCACTTCTATGACAAAAGTTGCTCAGTTCGATGCGGGCTTTCATTTGGTACCAAATCTGACCACTTTTGAAAATTTTAATTTTTGACCCAAAATCGCCTAAGTCCCCACTCCACCCCACCACAGGCCTCTACAGCCACTTTAGGTACGCACTTCTATGACAAAAGTTGCTCAGTTCGATGCGGGCTTTCATTTGGTACCAAATCTGACCACTTTTGAAAATTTTAATTTTTGACCCAAAATCGCCTAAGTCCCCACCCCACCCACCACAGCCCCCTACAGCCACTTTAGGTATAGAGGTCGGGGGAAAAAACCAAGGTAGTCACTTTTTGGACTCTGCAGAACTACCCAGTGGAGCAATCCGGCTACAAATTATTTTCTTATCAAGCCCTGTCTAGACTGTCATTTTGGTATACAAGTAACAAAAATGCTCCGCACAAAAGGGGATAATATGTGTGTTGGTCGTCTATGTCTATGTCTATGTCTATGTCTGTCGTTTAATCCGGTTGAGAAAGAAAGTATATAAATCCGACACAGCAAGTTTGGGTGGGTGGTTCTATGGCGAAAGTTGTTCAGTTCGATGCGGGCCTTCATTTGACTCGAAACTTGACCACTTTTGAAAATTTTAATTTTTGACCCAAAATCGCCTAAGTCCCCACCCCACCCCACCACAGGCCTCTACAGCCACTTTAGGTACGCACTTCTATGACAAAAGTTGCTCAGTTCGATGCGGGCTTTCATTTGGTACCAAATTTGACCACTTTTGAAAATTTTAATTTTTGACCCAAAATCGCCTAAGTCCCCACCCACCACAGCCCTCTACAGCCACTTTAGGTACGCACTTCTATGACAAAAGTTGCTCAGTTCGATGCGGGCTTTCATTTGGTACCAAATTTGACCACTTTTGAAAATTTTAATTTTTGACCCAAAATCGCCTAAGTCCCCACCCCACCCCACCACAGCCCTCTACAGCCACTTTAGGTACGCACTTCTATGACAAAAGTTGCTCAGTTCGATGCGGGCTTTCATTTGGTACCAAATTTGACCACTTTTGAAAATTTTAATTTTTGACCCAAAATCGCCTAAGTCCCCACCCCACCCCACCACAGCCCTCTACAGCCACTTTAGGTACGCACTTCTATGACAAAAGTTGCTCAGTTCGATGCGGGCTTTCATTTGGTACCAAATTTGACCACGTTTGAAAAATTTTAGTTTTGACCCAAAATCGCCTAAGTCCCCACCCCCACCCTACCACAGCACTCTACAGCCACTTTGAGCATGCAATTCTATGACAAAAGTTGTTCAGCTCACTTAGCGCTTTCATTTGGTACCAAATTTGACCACTTTTGAAAAATCTTATTTTTGACCACTTGACCCCCTACCCGATTTACCCTTCAAACGGCAAAGTGGAGCCAGTCCAGCAAAATGGGTGGGTCGGACGGCAAAACGGACTCCGGAAATGAGCTGGGCGCACCAGAAAACCTCTATGGACAAAGTTTTGAGATGCCATGCACAGTCCTATATGGTCTTCTTGTAAGTCGGTACCGACTTGACCCTCCCGACAACAAAGTGGAACCAGCCCAGCAAAATGGGTGGGTCGGACGGCAAAACGGACACCGGAAATGAGCTGGGCGCACCAGAAAACCCCTATGAACAAAGTTTTGAGAAGCTATGCACAGTCCTATATGGTGTTCTTGGAAGTCGGTACCGACTTGACCCCTCCCGACAGCAAAGTGGAACCAGCCCAGCAATATGGGTGGGTCCGACGGCAAAACTGCTTAGGGGAATCAATTCGCCGTGCCAGAAAACCTTTGTATGAAAGAATTGAGCTTTCTAAGTTGAATACACAGCGAGAAATTTCGATTTTTCATTTTTCGAATTTTCACCATTTTTGACCGGCCACTGTGGTCGCATGGGAAGTGATAGAGAAACGAGACTTAGCTATTTAGTTAGTTCAATATATGTAGTTTCTGAATATAAAAAGAAATCGGCTCCAGCTCCTAACGTTCGAGCTGCGCAGCGACCACAAAAATGGTCACTTTTCGCTCTGAGCCGACTTTGCGGCGCCGCTGCGGCGCTGTGGCGCACCTGCGGCGCAAAAAAAGTAGCGATTCTTAAATGGCGCATGGGGTACTACCAGACCCTATACCCCTTTAGGTCCGGCCTCCGCTGCAGATTACGTGAAAGAGGCGGAAAGTCAGGACAATACGACCATTAAATAGGAGAAACCGGAAAAAAAACATCGCCGCCATAACCGGTCCGGGGCACAACTTTTTAACGGAAAGTGATACGGGGCTGAAACTTCGCACACATACTAAACTCGATGTGCTCTACAATTTGCGCATGAAATCTGCGCAGGATTTTGCGCAGCCTCTGCGCAGCTTATTTTACGGTGTCTCCAGGGACTTTTGACACATATTATAGGGGTCGCTGCCGCGACCCCTATGATAAATCGCCTCTTTAGGTCCTGTCGTTAATTAGTAATTAACGGTTAATTAGCCGGGGTAAAAAAACCAATGGCGGGGAAAAAACCAACCGGTGGGGAAAAAACCAACCCCAGTATTCGGTCAGGGTAACTCATATTAGCGATTTTATGCATGCGACAGGTAAAATCGGCGTCGCTGACTTCATATCTGCAGTTATTTTTGCGATATTCCTTATAATAAGTGAGAAAATCAAACATCAAAATTTGCAGCATCAACTGGCTAGGTTTCATCAAATTTGCCAGTTTCTATGCTAAAATGCAAAAATTTGTAAATCTTTCGAAATTCGATGAAATAAATTAAAATAAACGTTGTTTCAGTGTTTTTTCGCGTATTTCTTTGTCCCAGAGTACTTTTTGGCCGCTTTAGCTGAGCCAAACAGCCGATCCACCGAAATGAGGTTTTTACCGGCTAGCACAAAATTGCCAAGTCCAAATGCAATTTTGAGCTGTTCACGTGAAAGAACGCATTAAACTTGCTATGTGGATGACTTTTTTGAGCAACTAAGAACCATTTTTGGGAGTTTGGCAGCAAAAGCAAAAATTGGTTTTTTCCCACCCCTTGGTTTTTTTCCCATTTTGTAAAAATTCTGCTGGCAGCTTGCCAAGCGTCGCAGGAAGGCGAGACGGACATTTTTTGGAAAGAGCACATGTTGTTCTCATAGAAACTATTAAAAGTTATTATCTAACTGCTATGGAAAATTTTTTACAGGCCTTCAAAAATAGGCAAATTTTGAATTTTTGGGGGGTCAAAAATGCCAAAATTTTCAAAATGTCACAAAATGCTCAAAAGTGGTCCGATTTAGCTCAAATTTGGTGTGGTAGGTGGGATGGGCCCTACCAACTTGCATGCAAAATTTGAGCCCGCTAGCTCATCCCCATCGCCCAAACGGGGGGTTGGTTTTTTTTCCCCACCACTTGCGGGTTGGTTTTTTTTCCCCGACCTCTATACGCACTTCTATGACAAAAGTTGGTCAGTTCGATGCGGGCTTTCACTATATTAAATCAGCAAGTTTAACGGAAAGTGATACGGGGCTGAAACTTCGCACACACAGCGTTTTTTTCAAAATCGGGTTTCATCAAATTTTCGTCATTTTTATTTTCTGAGCGTCATTTTTATTTGTCCAACGTCAAAAATAAAGTTTTGCAGAAATGCAGTTTTGTTATGATTTTAGGCTATATTCGTAATTTTGGATGAATTTTTAAATTGTTGGCGTGTGTTGCTTCATATTTGGCATTGTCCCGCGAATATTTTCTAACTTAAGTACTCATATAATACATATATTTTGTGTCTATGTATAGGTATATGTATCATGTCTTTGAAGATTAACAATGACGATAACAACTCGACACAATGTGGGGGGTCTGGGGGGCGGAGCCCCCATAAATCCGAAAATTTTTTGCTTTTTAGATGGAATCGTCCTTAAAATCTTTAATTCTTT
>JASAND010008549.1:0-36004 GCA_030248195.1 Trissonchulus latispiculum
TATTGGATTATGTATAGAATATATTATATTGGGGGGATTTTTCTAAAAACATGCTGAAAATAGCGCTATTTTTATACCAATCGCCAAACAAGTTTGTTTTTAGTGCAAAAATAACGCTTAAATAGGCAAAAATCGATTAAAAATTACCGGCGAAGTCGGAAAATTTTTGAAAATTTGGCCTTCTGAACGTTTTTCTGGGCAAAATTTGGTACCAAAAGGGGTACCCACTTTTGGGGGGGGGGCGATTTGGGGGGGGGAAGGGTGTTTATGGGGGTCGCCCGCCCCCCCCCCCACTAGAATATCTAAGCCCTCTAATGAATCTTCAAATTTGTAAGTTCTATCATTCCGAATACAATTACGCCTGAAGCTTTTCCGCATTTTGCAGGTATGTTTTCAAGTCACTGTGGTTTACTGTTCCTGTATAGATGGGTTGTCTTGTTTTCGTTGAATTTAAAAATGCAAATTAGCCGACTAGTTCCCCTACAAATAGACATGTCATACAACTACAAATCAGTGTTTTTCTTTACCGCGCTTGTGTTATGCCGCGCTCATATCAGTCACAGGCCGAAGGTTCAGACTTCAGACAGCAGTACTCACTCCAGTCGGAATTCTGGATCATCTCGGTCTAGCCGTTCATCTGGCACCAAACGGGACCGCTCATCTAGCAGCCAACGGGAGCGTACCGCTTCTCCACCAGTGCAGCATCGACGCCGGCGCTCTTCAACGCGCTCGACTGTATCTGCACGGGAATCTGCTTTCTCACCCGAGCAAAATTCGGTGAGGGAGCATCGTAGCTTGTCTCCTTCCTCTGCGAGCTCGACAGTAGCACGCAATTATGCCCTCTTGAGCACAAGAAAACCAGTTCTCTGCAATTGTAGATGAGAAAATAAATGTAAGCTAGGCCAACTACGGACCAACTGTCAACTGTCAACGGACCACAAACAGCCAACAGCCAATTGGCTGACCATCAGCCATTTAGGTGGCCAAAAGCCAAGCCAATTGGCCCGGAAATGTTCTGCCCTTTCGCCGCACCGGCCACTGTCCAACTGGTTTTTCATGTAATCTTCGGCGATACTAAGACAGACGCACACTTGAGCGTTAAGGTGCATTCATAGTTCCTGTCGCAAGTCGACGCGCGTAGACGCGCGTATGGAAGCGTCTGCATGCGTTCGTGAGCATGAATTCGTTACAGCTGATTTTAAACTGATAAAACGGCATGTTACAATCAGATGCATCGACGTGCGTCTACGCACGTCGACGCGCGTCTCAATGCGTTTGAGACTATGAATTCACCTTAACTTTCGCCAAACTTAACCGATTCAGTTCAAATTAGGTAGGATGCATTTTAATATATACATTCTGATCGATATGCAGTAAAATTTTAAAATTTAAATAATTTTAAATTTTTAGGGTTTCCAAAGGGGGCGCCAAGGGGAACCAAAAAATTTTTGTCTTCAATTTTGCTACAAAGTTGCACAGAAGGGCGGCATTCAGGGTCACCGATCACGAATTTGAAAACCGTTTTTCGAACCAGCTTTTCGTTAGGTAGATATAAGCCTAAACGTTAAGCTTAAAACCTTAGCGCATTTCTGGCCAGCGAAACGCTGGATCGAAAAACGGTTTTCAGATTCGTGTTCAGCGACCCAGACAACCCCTTCATGTAACTTTTGCAAAATAGGAGGGAAAAAATTTTTGGTCCCCCTTGGAAAACAAAAATTCTTAAAATTTCAAAATTTTGCTGCAGATCTATCAGAAATGCATTGAAATTCACCCATACTAAATTTGAACTAAATCGGTTACGTTTTACGAAAGTTACGCACATGTGTGCGTTTGCTTTAGGATGGCCAAACCTTCTATACAAAACCTCCCGTCCATTGATTTACTTAGCAAATAGCAACAAAACCAAATTGCACTACTACTAGCACTGAATGAAAACAAATGAAATCCAGACGACCAAACTGCTCATATACACTTTAACATGTCGCATGCAATACAGTGTTTTCTCTTTGGAAATATTGTGATATTCGTCTTTTCATGGGAAATCATAGGCTGTAAGGTTCCTGGTACCAACAACTGTAAGCAGCTTCGATCATATTAATTTAAATGAATCCCGTTTTACAGCCAATTCTAAAGTTTAGTGCAGCAACAGCCAACTAACCAATTAGCTCAGGACAAAATCAATTTGCTATTAAACATGAGACCTGCCTGATTCGTTTGATAGAACGCCTTCAGTTTTGTGAAAGTCAGCAAAATAACTTTGTACTACCAATTTTGAGTTAAAGGGATGCTCAGTCAGAGCTATTTAAGAAAGCGAACAGTTGGAAAAATAGTATATAAATGCTTCGAAACATTACAAACTTATTCATTTCTATAGAAAAAGAAGGAACACAGCGCTTGTAAGGAAAATGGAGGCCGGAAAACGAACAGCTATTCTTGTCCCACCCAATGGGCCAGTTAGCGTCGATTTCTCAACTATAATTTCAGTCAACAAACAACAGCTTGCAAATTTGGAACGCTACAGCTAACTGCCAAGTTACCGATTTCTTTGATTAGAACTATCATAAGGTTAAACGACATAAAAGCTGTAATGCTCAGGCTTTTCTGCACCGGACAACTTGAGATAAGGGCACTTACACAATGTAAGTAGTACACAAAGCAATCAAAATAAACACACAATTGACAACGCATACAGAAAAGGTAGAATCCTTGAAAATAGGGCCTAAAAAACTAGAAGCAAACGCAGCACAAGACACAAGTACACAACGTGGGTTCATTCATCGGAAACAAAACTACAAAAACTTTGCTTAGGTGTACCTAAACAAGCAATAGGTCGAGCTTAGCATTCTACCAGGAAATCTAATATCTGAAATTTGAGAACTTGGACCTAATATTTTATCAATGACTATTGCTCCAAAGTATTCTACTTTACATTACAAAAACAAGCACATTTTACAGGAAACATGACCTACTACAATGATTTCAGTAGTGCAACTACGCAATGCTTGTACAGAAACAGTCAATAGTTTAGCTACGACTGAGTTATAAACAGGGCAGGACATTTTGTCTACGTCAACAACATGCGGCAAGACGTGACAGTTCATAGAAGGAGCATATAAGAATACTGTATATAATAATAAGTTACCTATCACTATTGGAAAGACTTTACACTTAATACTGAGAAATTTCAATTTAATCATGATCATTTTCCAATAATTAGACCTATACAATCCATCCAACTCATATACAACTAAGCCTTGAGAACGTTAATAGACGCACATAAAGTAGATTAATGTAATGTTGAAGAATACCGGTTTATTAACCACATAGTCAGAACCTGCCTTACTTTGGGGCCAAAATTTAGGGGGGGGGGGCTCAAAGTTGCCCCCCCCCCATCGATGGGGTGCTCACCAAAAATGGGGGGGCATATTTTTGACAAAAAGTTTGCAAATTTTAACGTTTTTTGTGCAAAAACTGACAAAAATCGCTAAAAATGACTAATTCTAGGTGTTTTTTAAGCCAAAATGACAAAAATTTCGTTAGAAATCCGGCGAAGCCGGAAAAATTTTTGAAATTTTAGGGTATAAAAGGTAAAATTTGGCAAGTTTTTGGGTTATGGGGGAGGTCGAAATTTATGGGGGGGACCTCGAATGGTCGCCGAGTGGGGGGGGGGCCCTCAGTAAAAATAAGCCAGAGAACTCGTCTCGATCTGTATTTCATTTCAGTTTGGCTTTACTTGTCTGTTTGTCCACTTGTCCAAAAACTTGTCCGTTTTTTCGTAAAATAAGTTGATCAAATGTTGAACACTTTCTTGAGTTTAGAGCTTATCCATCGGAAGGATCGCTCCCTACCAGTATCCAGTATTTGTTGTTAGTGTTGTTTGCTGCATTAGATATCGTAATGCGATGATCATCACCCGAAGGTGCAACAGTAATTTCCAAAGGGCAATTACAATTTTCAGGGTTTAGAAAACCAGAAAATCCGACTTTTCAGAGGTCTTTAGCAGCTGGTTCACTGCTCAAGAAAACTTCGCCTCCTGCACATGTCTGCCTACAAACATTTCAAAAAAGCATTTTCTGGTTCCGAAAATTGTATAAAACAGAAAACCAGATCCACCTTTGAAATCACAGCACAGTTACAAAACAGGACGAATAATAATTCTACCAGCAAGCAACTGACTATAACATTTAGCACCAGTATTCTCGAAACTGAACCATTTATTCCAACATAATCAAAATTGATTGTATAGATCACAAAACGAACTGTTAATGATCTGCTCGGTTTCCTAAAAATTTGAAGTGATCAGAAGTACAAATGTCAAGAACTAATCACTTTACAAAAATTATATATATATATATATATATGCGTTAAATTTGACTTTATACTTAATATTCAAGACTATATAATCATCACTGCTGTAGCAAATAAACCAGCTGAACCAGTTAGATAATATCCAACCCGTTTTCTTGCATTATCCGCACAAAAATAAGTAACAAGGAGTGAACATTGTAAACAACTATTCATCAAAATGACACAGCACATATAAAAGTGTAAGTCAAGAAAGGCCTTCATAGAGCGAGAGAGCATGAACAATTGAGGGATCCGCTTTTGCGCCTTCCTTGAACTCCTCCAAAGTCAATTGGGCATCGTTATTCTAAAAAGGATTATGACACTATAGATTGATTTGATTATGCAAGCAATGAAAATGCTCCTCCGGAGCATGAAGAAGTAACGTGGGTGATGGTAAAAATGCAAAGTCAAGAGAGGACTAGTCTTAAAAACGTTTTAATATGGAGGCAAGGTTTAAAATGAAAAGAGGACTAGGTTGTAGGCGAATTCATATGGGCATAGCTTCGCCGAACCCATATTCGCGGATTGTAAAATTATTATGCATATCAACGTTGCATAA
The DNA here is from genome assembly GCA_030248195.1 of Trissonchulus latispiculum. NCBI lineage: Eukaryota > Metazoa > Nematoda > Enoplea > Enoplida > Ironidae > Trissonchulus > Trissonchulus latispiculum. Next base: position 4,907 of record JASAND010008549.1, read on the forward strand.
TAAATGTTGCATATCATGTTCAACGGCTTGCCCCCACTTGTCGGAAGTCTATCCGCCTTAAAACCATAAAAATGCTAGAACATGTAGCATTAACCCAAGGCTCACCCAGGAGGGGATTCAAGGGGTCTAGACCCCCTTTTGGGGTAAAAAATGGAAAGTTTTTGCTATTTTTATGGCAAAAACAGCTATTTTTTAAAAATTTTCGCGCCTTCGGCGTAATAATTTGCTTTTTGACAGAAATAATAAACATCCAATGAACTATTTTTGGGCAAAAACGCAAAAATTTTTCAACTTCTGGGGGGCTCCTCGCCCAGACCCTGGCTTATTTTTAGGCAAAAATTTATGGGGGGGCTTCATGGGCCCCCCCATCGATGGGGGGGGGCTGACCCAAAATGGGGGGGCATATTTTGGAAAAAATTTTCGAATTTTTGCGGGTTTTTCGTGTAAAAATGTGTAAAAATCGCTAAAAAATGAATAATTTTAAGTGGTTTTTAGGCTAAAATAGTGAAAATTTCGTTAAAAATCCGGCGAAGCCGGAAAAATTTTTGAAAATTTAGGGTAAAAACGGTAAAATTTGGCAATTTTTGGGGTTATGGGGGGGTCGGAATTTATGGGGGGGCATTTCATGGGGGGGAGGTCGCCGAATGGGGGGCGGCCCCCCACCCCCCCAGTAAAAATAAGCCAGACACCCCCCGTTGCGTTTTACCTTGGACCCCCCCTTTCAAAATCCTGGGTGCGGTTCCTGCATTAACCATCTTAGTTTCACTAATTTTCATATTATATCTTATAAATCAAATATATAATGTGTTATAACAAGCTCATAACAGTAACGCTGGAGCTCATTATCGCATTTAAATTTTTTATTTCAACATCGAAGTACGCAAGGAGTTAAACATATTGTTGAAATATAAATATGTGCCAAAAATACTATTTTTGGTCTTTTTCGCAAAAAATCCCCTTGCACTCAGAAGAAATCCGTAAAATTCCCTCTGAATATATGCATGAATCCTTCCTGCCTTATACCTTGTCCATCATTCTAAAGATCTTGTCAACTCGTTTCTCCGGGGTATTTTCTTCTTCAGGCAATTGAATTGAATCCGCCTGAAACAATTGTGAAAACGAATTTAAGAATACTACAACTAAACGCATGTAACTACATAATATACCTACGTATGTGCAAGCACACAACACAACCTACGGTATATATGACACCAATAAGCACGTTACTTTACAATATGCGATCCTGTACTAATAGTTATATGAGTTGCCACAGAACTGAAGCAAGCAATAATCACACATGCGCAAATAGCCAGAATCTACTACAGTATTTCCATCAAGATGTCAAGGAAATCACTGTCTCATGTCATTTGTTACTCTAGATGCACGGATTGATGAATAGTTACTATGACAAAGACTTTTAGGTCCATTAGCTCAATACTGTACAACAGACTTCGCAGAGAGGTAGAATGGCAAATGAATCAAACAATGAATCAAAACATATATAAACAGTATACGCATATCAAACATTATACCAAGAGTCCATGAGTTTCTTCTATATATATTAGAAGAAGAGTAAGCCACTAGAGGGCTCCTCTTCTTGGCATTGCGTACATACATTCCGACCACAATACGCGAATGTTCCCCCGTTTGGGGGGGGGTCGCCAAATCATACCCCCTCCCCGTTTGGTGGGGGGGGGTAGGCAACAGCCAATCAGATTGCAGAAACCCCCTCCCCGTTTGGTGGGGGGGTAGGCAGGCTGATTCTGGCTTTTGAAAAAGGGTCCCCGTTTGGGGGGGGGGTCGACACAAGAGGTCCCCGTTTGGTGGGGGGGTATGCAAAAAGGGGTCCCCGTTTGGGGGAGGTCCCAATAAGTGGTCCCCGTTTGGGGGGGGGTCGCCAACAGCCAATCAGAATGAGCAAAACTTAGCCTGCTTGAGCAACCCCCCCCCAAACGGGGACCCATTTTCAAATAGAACAAAAACTACCGTAATCCTCTGCTCTACCCCCCCACCAAACGGAGGGGGGGTTTCTGCAATCTGATCGGCTGTTGGCTACCCCCCCCCCCACCAAACCGGGACCTCTTTTTGGCTACCCCCCCACCAAACGGAGGGGGGTATGCGATGTCGATTTGGTCGACCCCCCCCCCAAACGGGGGAACATTCGCGTATTGTGGTCGGAGCACCGTTACGCAATGCAGTGAAGAGAAGCCCTCTAGTGGCTTACTCTTCTTCTTAATAATAGTGCAATTATGCACTCTTGATTATACTGTTGGATCTGTTGCTTCGAATATTATGTTATGTAAATAAATCTTGTTGCCAAAATACACTCTTAGACATGCACTAGGTAATAGTTATTGGGAAGCGGGCCACTTCGCTTCTTTTCTAGAGAGGGGGGGGGGGGGGTTTCTGACGGCACCCAAAAGGTACTTTGGGGGAGGGGGATTTACTGAAAACATGCACTGATTTTTGGACAACATTTTATAACAAAAGTGGCACAAACGTTTTGGAACGAACCTTGGGATGAGGGGAAATTGGGGGAACGAATGGTTATGGAGATCCACGGTAGCACAGGGTCAGGTACAAGCAGTGCCGCAAAAATGCGTGTCATTCCGAAATTTTAATATGCGTTCGCAGAGCCAACGTCATTGTTCAAAAATCGCTTCTTCGATGAGAAAATGTTGTGGTTTTACATTCACTGTCATGTAATTGTTCTTTTTATCGTAAAAACGAACAAAATTAATCAAACGAATTTTAAACATGACAGAAACTTTAGACAGAGGAAGGAAACCTTCAAAAACAGTAGTCGAAAATTAGAAAATGGTGTTTCCAAAATTATATTCAATCTTTGTAGGCTCTACCTATCTAATCTCCTGTCGTAACAAAGTAAACGGGGTACGTAAACGACGTATCCAGATATTATGACAAAGAAGAGTAAACAACAATAATATGAAACAAGATTTGGCATTAACACACCGCAATCTTACAAACAACTGCTCGCTCTGCAACGACCGTTTTCTGACAACATACTTTAGTGAAGTATATATGCATTGGCTTTAGACGGTTCAAAGATTTCAAAACTTTAAATAAATCCGAAGATCAATTTTCAATCTTATATATGGTGAAATACGTAGACACTTACAAATTTGAGATAGACAAAGCTTTTCACAATCTAATAAAAACGTTTTCTATGCTCCATATTAGTTCAAAATTAAAGATAAACGAGTATATATCACCAACTGAGGGTTGACTACAACGCCTAATGCCGATTTCATAGTTCCAGCCGCAAGCAGACGCGGGTAGAAGCGCGTCGACGCGCGTCTACGTACATGCGTTCGCGACAATGAAGGCACCATAAATCTAACCACTGGATTAAGATAGCTAGTATAGCCTCAGTCACAACCTGGGCTTTTTTTTACTGGGGGGGAGCCCCCCACTTTTTGGGCCCCCCCTAGAGATGAGCACGGGCCGGATTTTTTCGGCCCGGCCCGCTCCAAAACTTGGCCGGCCCGGCCCGCTGGCAAAATGTCTCGGCCCGGCCCGTTCAAAAATTCGGCCCGCCAAAAGAAAAATTCCAAAATTTTACTAACAAGATTATTTCAAAGGCTTCAATGCAAGATGGAGAGGCTAAATTATGCTATGAAATGTTAAATTTGGCCTAATCAGTAAATGTGTAGCTAATTTTAGCGATTTTACAACATTTTCTAGAGTTGATCTGGCCCGTTTGGGCCCGGCTCCGGCCCGCAGTTAAAAGATTTCTCGGCCCGGCCCGCTAATCAATAGAGGTCGGCCCGGCCCGCGGGCCGGGTCGGGCCGGGCCGACGGGCCGAAATTGCCAAATTTTAAGGATTTTTGGTCAAAATTTTCAAAAATTTTCCGGCTTCGCCGGAATTTTTTGTCAAAAATTGTCTATTTTGGTGCTCAAACTCGATTTTTGAGCACTTTTTAGCATAAGTTATAGCAGTAATGTAGAAAACAGGCTATTTTTACTGCGTTTTTAGCGATGTTAGACGACTTTGGATTCCCCCCACTTTTGGGTTCCCCCCACTAGTGGGATATATATCTATATATATATATATATATATATATATATATATATATATATATATATATATATATATATATATATATACAAGTAACAAAAATGCTCCGCACAAAAGGGGATAATATGTGTGTTGGGCCTATGTCTGTCGTTTACATTCCGGTTGAGAAAGCAAGTATATAAATCCGACACAGCAAATTGGTGGGTGGTTCTATGGCGAAAGTTGTTCAGTTCGATGCGGGCCTTCATTTGACTCGAAATTTGACCACTTTTGAAAATTTTAATTTTTAACCCAAAATCGCCTAAGTCCCCACCCCACCACATCCCTCTACAGCCACTTTAGGTACGCACTACTATGACAAAAGTTGCTCAGTTCGATGCGGGCTTTCATTTGGTACCAAATTTGACCACTTTTGAAAATTTTAATTTTTGACCCAAAATCCTAAGTCCCCACCCCACCCCACCACAGCCCTCTACAGCCACTTTAGGTACGCACTTCTATGACAAAAGTTGCTCAGTTCGATGCGGGCTTTCATTTGGTACCAAATTTGACCACTTTTGATAATTTTCATTTAGACCCAAAATCGCCTAAGTCCCCACCCCACCCCACCACAGCCCTCTACAGCCACCTTAGGTACGCACTTCTATGACGAAAGTTGCTCAGTTCGATGCGGGCTTTCATTTGGTACCAAATTTGACCACTTTTGAAAAATTTTATTTTTGACCACTTGGCCCCCTACCCGATTTACCCTTCAAACGGCAAAGTGGAGCCAGTCCAGCAAAATGGGTGGGTCGGACGGCAAAACGGACTCCGGGAATGAGCTGGGCGCACCAGAAAACCTCTATGGACAAAGTTTTGAGAGACCATGCACAGTCCTATATGGTGTTCTTGTAAGTCGGTACCGACTTGACCCTCCCGACAGCAAAGTGGAACCAGCCCAGCAAAATGGGTGGGTCGGAGGGCAAAACGGACACCGGAAATGAGCTGGGCGCACCAGAAAACCCCTATGGACAAAGTTTTGAGAGGCTATGCACAGTCCTATATGGTGTTCTTGGAAGTCGGTACCGACTTGACCCTCCCGACAGCAAAGTGGAACCAGCCCAGCAATATGGGTGGGTCCGACGGCAAAACTGCTTACGGGAATCAATTCGCCGTGCCAGAAAACCTTTGTATGAAAGAATTGAGCTTTCTAAGTTGAATACACAGCGAGAAATTTCGATTTTTCATTTTTCGAATTTTCACCATTTTTGACCGGCCACTGTGGTCGCATGGGAAGTGATAGAGAAACGAGACTTAGCTATTTAGTTAGTTCAATATATGTAGTTTCTGAATATAAAAAGAAATCGGCTCCAGCTCTTAACGTTCGACCTGAGCGACGACCACAAAAATGGTCACTTTTCGCTCTGAGCCGACTTTGTGGCTGCTGTGTGGCGCACCTGCGGCGCAAAAACAGTAGCGATTCTTAAATGGCGCATGGGGTACTACCAGACCCTATACCCCTTTAGGTCCGGCCTCCGCTGCAGATTACGTGAAAGAGGCGGAAAGTCAGGACAATACGACCATTAAATAGGAGAAACCGGAAAAAAAACATCGCCGCCATAACCGGTCCGGGGCGCAACTTTTTAACGGAAAGTGATACGGGGCTGAAACTTCGCACACATACTAAACTCGATGTGCTCTACAATTTGCGCATGAAATCTGCGCAGGATCTGCGCAGGATTTTGCGCAGCCTCTGCGCAGCTTATTTGACGGTGTCTCCAAGTACTTTTGATACATATTATAGGGGTCGCTGCCGCGACCCCTATGACAAGTAACAAAAATGCTCCGCACAAAAGAGGATAATATGTGTGTGTTGGCTATGTCTATATATCCTTTAAATTCCGGTTGAAGAAGTAAAGACAAATGTTTTATAGGCACGTGATGTTATTTGGCACAGCAAGTTTGGGTGGGTGGCTCCATGACAAAAGTTGTTCTGTTCGCTTCGGACTTTCATTTGACACAAATTTGACCACTTTTGAAACATTCTATTTTTGACCCAAAATAGCCTAAGTCCCCACCCCACCCCAGCACTCTACAGCCACTTTGGGTATGCAGTTCTATGACAAAAGTTGCTCAGCTCACTTAGGGCTTTCATTTGATACCAAATTTTACCACTTTTGAAAAATTTTATTTTCGACCACTTGACCCCCCACCCGACTGACCCTTCAAACGGCAAACTGGAACCACCCCAGTAATATAGGCACGTCGGACGGCAAAACGGGTACCGGGAATGAGCTGGGCACACCAGAAAACCTCTATAGACAAAGTTTTGACAGGCCAGGTACAGCCTACCATGGACCTCCAGGAAGCGGTTTCCGACTTGACCCTCCCGACGGCAAAGTGGAATCAGCCCAGCAAGATGGGTAAGTCTGACGGTAAAACTAACTGCGGGAATCGATTCTCCGTGCCAGAAAACCATTGCATGGAAGGTCTGAGCTTTTAAGGTTGAATAGATAGCGAGAAATTTCGATTTTTCATTTTCCGAATTTTCGCCATTTTTGACGGGCCACTGTGGTCGCTAGGGGAGTGATAGAGAAACGCAACCTGTACCGTTAGTTAGTTCAATATATGTAATTCCAGAATATAAAAAGAAATCAGCTCCAGCTCGTAACGTTCAACCTGAGCGACGACCACAAAAATGGTCACTTTTCGCTATGAGCCGGCTTTGCGGCGCCACTGCGGCGCTGTGGCGCAGCTGCGGCACAAAAAAGTTGTGATTCTTAAATTCTTTAGAGGGTACTACTAGACCCTATAGCCCTTTAGGTTGGCCCACCGCTGCAGTTCACGTGAAAGCGGCGAACATTATGTACAATACAACCATCAAATAGGAGAAACCGGAAAAAAAACATCGCCGCCATAACCGGTCCGGGGCGCAACTTCTTAACGGTAAGTGATACGGGGCTGAAACTTCACAGATATACTAAACTCGTTGTGCTCTACAATCTGCGCAGGATTTTGCGCAGCTTCTGCGCAGCTTCTGCGCAGCTTATTTTACACTGTCTCCAGCCACTTTTCACACATATTATAGGGGTTGCTGCCGCGACCCCTACGATATATATATATATATATATATATATATATATATATATATATAGATATGCTCCCGCCACTAGTGGGGGGGGTCTCCCCCCCACTTTTTTCGCTTTTTCGCCTAGAAAAAGCCCAGACAACGTTGGAAAGAACACGATTACATTTAACACAAAAGCACTCACCACCATTTTGTATATGGAATCGACTATTGAAAGCATTTCTTCTCTTGTTATAAAACCGTCATTATCCAAATCATACAATCTGAACGCCCCTAAAACAAAAAGTCATTGTTCAATATTAATGCAATCTATATATAAAATCTATATATCTATAAACATAATGGAGCTCTGTTTTTGATTCCCTCCCTCTATTTTAAGCAGCCTCCATCCAACATTTTGGTAATAAATCAGCAAAAACAGAACGTGATGCCCATCAATCAATAAACTGGAGACGGGGTGGTCAATCTGAGGCTAAATGTTTCTAGTGTGGGATCCCCCCACTCTACTCCTTCCCCCGCTTTTTTGGCTTCTCCCCCAGCTTATAAACTGCCCAGAAGATGCTAAATTTTAAGGGTTTTTGGTCACAATTTTCGAAAATTTTCCTGGCTTCGCGGTAATTTTTTGGTTTAAAATTGTCCTTTTTGGTACCAAAACTTGATTTTTGAGCACTTCTAAGATTTGTTATAGCAGTGTATGTTAAAAACAAGCTGTTTACTGCATTTTTAGTCCAGTTTATCGCCCCCCACATTTGGTCTTTCCCCCACAAGAGAGGGCTCACCTCCAATTGGAGACTCTCCCCACTTTTTGGTCTACAGAAAAGGAAAGGCTGGTTATCTGGTGGACGACAAATACTAGCGGAATTACACACAAAAATATAGATGCTCTGGAGACCCTCCCTCAAAGCATAGAAAATGCTAAGTTTGCTTAGAACCTCTTCTACATGGAATGCTTACAATAAGCACATTATTCTCTAAGATCAAGTTTATGATGAATGCTACGCTAATAATCGCCGATTTTAATTATATACTGCATTCATTTTTGCTGGATACATATTGTGTTACACGTACATTTGCATATACACAGTAAGTATATACCTATTTAATTTTCACGTACGTATGCATCTTTGATGTTAGAGAAAGCTGAAACGAAAAGCTTCGCTTAAGAAATGAACAAAATATGTAGATCCCACAAAGTAGGTACATAAGGTAACTAAGATACGTACGCAGATTAAATCTATTTAGCCCAAGGAGGAATTCTAATGACACTATTCGACACAGCGCGTATATATCCAGAAAGATGAAAACAACCTTGTTTTGATTATATAACGGGCTCTATACGCAGGCTCAATAAAATAACAGTTAGATGCAGTAGCCACAACGAGCATAGAGTATGAATAAACACCTACGTAAGTTTTCATTTCTGCCATCATTCTTGCTCAAATTGGTACCTGTGCTCATTGCTTTAGGCGATGGATTTAGGTCACACCTGAGGTGACTAAAGATGTTTCATGTGCCACAACTATGCCAATGGCAATAGTAAAGATCTGCCCTTACACTGTATTGACGTGAGCTCAGACTACATCAGCACAGCAACTGAATAAAAATAATCAGCTCGAGTGAATTCTTCGATCCGTTAGCCTATACATCAAAGAAACCTGGTGAATTCCGTAATAGTCCGATTTCAATAAGCAATGTAGTTTCGTTAATGATCAGAACGTGCAGACGAGATTTTGGAGTGCAGTAAAAAGAATCAAAGTCCCGAAATCCATTCGAAAACCGCTTGCTTACGATAAGATTTGTTTGCGGGCCCACCAAGAAACTGCTGCGATTTTCAACTAGGTTTTGTTGCAAGAAAATAAAATTTTAAAGCCCTTTTATATTAAGTATGCGATATAAAGGATAAATTTTGGAGTAATTCATGTGTGTGGTCATCTCATCTCAAGAAAGATCGTCAAACTTATATAAAACACTGTAAATATGTAGTTAACTCTAGTTAATATATATTTAAGTACCTAGTGTACATGTGAAGTAAACAGAGTTGATTTGAGTTTAAAAAAATAAAAAGATAGATGTAAAATGTAAAACTTAAAATGTAAAAAGGTAAAGGCTCTTGTTAAGATCGTGTATTCACTTATGCCTAGTTAGTGGACTTGTGTCTACTTTTTTGATGTAGCCGCACAGCAGTTTCAAAACTCAAAAGAGGAATTGTGCGTACTCCTGTTACGCCTAGTAGAATTACGTATGCCTTTTGTCTACCAGGTGGTATAGATACGACTCTGACTATTCAAACAAATTGCAAAGCAGATCACACTTCAAACTTATTTTAGAATGACAAAGAAATGGAATATATCACAGCTTTTGAAAACCAAGCAATTCTACTGTAGTATACGAAATATATGTTACGTACAAAACCCGAAATGGTACAAAACTAGTTTTGTATGGGTGTACAAAACTAGTTTGTACAAAACTAGTTTTGTATGGCCTCCCTCGTACAATTCTAGTTTTGTATGGCTTCTCTCGTGCAATTTTAGTTTTGTATGACCTCTCTCGTACAATTCAAGATTTGTATGGCTGTGACCGTACAATTCTAGTTTTGGACGTACAAAACTGTTTCAATAAGATTTGGCAACTATTTCAAACTTGTACATAATTTCACGCACTAAAATTTTAAGATTTTAATTCCTAAATAATTAATAATAATGGATGGCTATTTTAAATCGATAAAAAGAAGGAAGGAAGAAGAATATATATTTTAAATCGATAAAAAGCAGAGGACAATTTAGTTGATGATTTGAATGACATGAATGAATGATTTGACTTTGAATCTTTGAAGCTAAAATGTGAGTTATTACTCTCTAGCAAATCTTGCAAAAACTGATGACGGGGCGCACTGTCGGTTTATGACATTTTGTAAGAAGGCACATTTTCTTAAAATATCAATATCGACTAAAATCTACTTAAAATATTCTTCTTCCTTCCTTCTTTTAATCGACTTAAATTATTAATAATATCCAAGCATTACATACGAAATCCAACATTACAAAGGACCAGGATAGCGTCCGTACAACAATAAATGAATATATAGATTTCGTGACAAATTAAAGAAAAATTTCTATAGTTAAACGTATTCAATAAAATTTATACCAAAGAATGAAATTCTCACATTTTCTAATAATATAAAATTTCAAATACATACAAAACAAACTATACAAAACTAGAATTGTACGAGTGAGGTCATACAAAACTAGAATTGTCATAAACCGACAGTGCGACCCGTCATCAGTTTTTGCAAGATTTACTAAAGAGTAATAACTCACATTTTAGCTTCAAAGATTCAAAGTCAAATCATTCATTCATGTCATTCAAATCATCAATTAAATGCTGCCTCTGCTTTTTATCGATTTAAAATATTCTTCTTCCTTCCCTCTTTTTATCGACTTAAAATAGCCATCCATTATTATTAATTATTTAGGAATTAAAATCTTAAAATTTTAGTGCGTGAAATTATGTACAAGTTTGAAATAGTTGCCAAATCTTATTGAAACTGTATTGTACGTCCAAAACTAGAATTGTACGGTCACAGCCATACAAACCTAGAATTGTACAAGAGAGCTCATACAAAACTAGAATTGTACGAGGGAGGCCATACAAAACTAGTTTTGTACAAAATGACCCATACAAAACTAGTTTTGTACGATTTCGGGTTTTGTACGTAACATATGTAACACATATACTACAAATTGCAGTTTTAATTGTAATTCAAAAATTGCATTTTCAACGGAAAAAATTAGCTAATAATATGATTGTTTAAGAAACAATAATAATGCTAAACAGCTAAAACATGTTTATGTTTAATAACAACAATGTTAATTTTACCTTCTATTAGATATGAGCACAGGCCGGATTTTTCCAGTCTGGCCTGCTGACAAAACTTTTAGGCCCCGCATACGGCCCGGCCCGTAAGCTGTCAAAATTCGGCCCGGCCCGCCAAACGCTAATTTCCAAAACTTTACATTTTCTTAGAGTAGTCAATCCGGCCCTTTTCGGCCCGTAGTAATAAATTTCTTGGCCCAGCCCGGCTCGCTAACCACGAAAGTTGGGCCGGCCGGGTCGACGGGCCGAAATGTTGCGAAATGTTGTTAATTGTTTATAATCCGAAATTGCAAGAGCGTAAACATACGTAAAAGGTAAAATTAAACAAGAAAGCATATATATATTCGAGTAAAACTAAGACAAAATTTATTAGTAGTAGGCGCAATTCCACATCTGAGAATAGTAGCAGGCACAATTTCCTTCTTAGTTTTGCTAAACGCGAGTGCGCAATGGGTATACTATATATATATTTTACCAATTTTGAGTTTTGACTGAGGCAGAATGGGCAGTAGGTAGAATTCCACTAGGCATACATAAGTGGAATAAATCGTTATTTCCCCTTCAACAGCCCCAGGCCCATATTCAGCAAATCTTGCCCAAATGAAATGAAATGTGGCAAGAATAACCACAATGAGTTAAAGTATCGCAAAATTGTTTGATTCGTAAGGGAACCAAACAATTTTTGTCTGAGATTTCGCTGCAGTGGGGTTTCCGGAGTTGCAAAAAGCGAGTCTGTAATCCGGTTTTCGATTCAGCTTTTCATTAGCTCATTATAAGCTTATATTCTAAGCTTACAACTGTACCTTATAATGAGCAAAGGAAAAGCTGAAAAAACCTATTTCAGTTCGCGTTCTGCGACCAACAATACCCCTGTGTAAAACTTTACAGCAAAACAAAAACAAATCTGAAACGAAAATTTTTTGGTTTCTCTTGGACCTCTCCCCCCTCCTTGCAAATCGAAAAAACTAAAATTTCGCGAAATGAAAATTTTTTTGCTATTTGTACTAAGCATGCTCCATAACATACCATTACCAATTTTCAGCTCATTTGGTCAATTTTTACGTAATTTGGGTCTGGCCGCGGTAATCTTAACAAGACCCAATGTAAAGGCAAACCTCAGAAATTTAAACGCTATATAAACTATTTAAAGCAGTTTAAATTTATTTAAGCGCTTAAGAATTTAAGCTTTTCATAGAGTGACATTTTTACTGCACACATACGTATTTCGGTGTCATCTTTGGACGATTAGTACGAATGAAAAGAAAAGTAGTGCCTCCAATACAAGTTTTTGTTTTCAGACTCAATGAAGCCTGCAAAATATGTGAAGGTACTCTTAGTTGCATGACATACACCATTACAGTAAGAACATATGGATAGTTATAAAAACAATATAAACTTGAAGTACATATGCAGTATTAGGGCTAACGACACCTGGTCAGAATTTTTATTGTTTCATGCAGAGGCAGCTGACACGTATACGATACGTACGTACTGATACGTAAGCATATAGCTAAATCTTGAAAGCAAACAACTGATATTCGTTCACTTCAAGTTCTGTGAGGTCTCTCTCCCTAATATCTTTAACCTTCAATTCCAAAAAGGCTCCAAGAATTATGCCATATCACTCTAGTGATGGGCCAACAAGCTTTCCAAGCCCACAGACAAAAGTTTTGAAGTGGCAGTGATAGAAAGCAATTTCACAGCTAATCTGTCCTCAAAGCCAATCTTCTTTGCTCTCTGAGCAAACTCATTTATTTTCATCCTTAAAGGATCCCTTTCTCTCTCATTCGTCTGCATAGTTCAACTTGAACATCCCTCGCCAGTTTAAAAATATCTCCAGATGTCCTCCTTCAAGTTTTCAAAAATTCTCACATTAATGTATCACTTTAATTTTAACCATTTCTGATGCTGCAGTATTTGACAGCCAGAGCGGGCACATAGATCATGCATGTACGTATTAGAAGAAAAACTATACTACACACAAATTAGCATAGAAATATGCGAATGATGCTGGAATAGAAAAGATATTGTGCTAGAAAATGATCGACATACGTAAGGAAATAAAAAACGTTATAGAGAACAGGGAATTTGCCCGCCCATCCTAACGACACTTTTTACATTTGTCATCAAAAATGAACAGACTTCACGTCTGAGGGCAAAACAAAATAATCAATCAGTCTATGCGCCGATTACAAATGAGTCCATCTGGAGCTTGCTTACACACAGTTTTGAAAATCAGAAGGGAAAAATCTCAAGAAGCTCCAACTTAGTTCTAGCTAACACAAGAATAGTTCTCAGAATGGCATAATTGTTTAAAGACAAAGTGCAGGCAAGAGGCCTTGAACTGTTGAATTAAAGCCAAACACAAGAAAAAACGACAGATTTCAAACAGTGCCATAAAATGATCACAAAAAATATAGAACCAATAATAGTAGTACACCCGCGGCGTGAAAAATTATAGCGCGGCTTGAAATAATAACCCAAATTTTCGAATTTTGGCTGAACTTTTCTATTAAGCGACAAATCGAAAATCTAACGATAACTATCACGAGGCCTTGCGAAGAGCTTCAAAAGAGCCATAAAACATCTCTCCAGCACTTACGGTTGGTGAGACATGCGGGAAAAAACCCAGCCGGGATTTTTGCTGGAAGCTTGCCAGAACAGTTTTGACTATACCATTCGAAACATTGGGTCATTTTTAGTACATCCGCATCAAAAAATATCAATATTTTTGCAAAAATTCACGTCAAATTGACTTTCGAAAATTTTGTATGTTTAACACGTATATAAACATAGGCAACCTTTGGGAATTTTTGAAATTTGCTTAACTTCTGCAGTTAAGCATCCTATCACATACGTATATAAAACGTAAGAAAACGTATTTTTACTGAATTTAAAGCCAAACCAGACATATTTTAGTAAAAAATTGGCGAGTTTTGACGAAATTGAAAAAATTTGATTTGAAATGGCACCATGTCAGGCTACCTGCTGGACCACACATAGGTAAAATCGATACCAAATTAATCAGGAGGCTCTATTCAGCTATGAAATGCATGAATTTTTCCTTTCTGCTAATGGTTAGAAAAAAATTCATTTCATTCATTGAGTTTTCCCCGCCGAGTCTAGGTCACCCCCAGGTCGCACAACAGGCCACTAAAGCCAAATTGTATATACCATCGTAAAGTTCGAGACATATCCTCTGTGAAACTGTAATCCGTTTTGGGCTAGGTCTTTCCAGTAGTTCAGGGGGACCTCCACCAAAGTTGACCTTGTCTGACCCTCATCTTGGGGCCAAAAATTCCAAAATTTTCAAAGTCCCAAAAAACTTTGCTGAGAGGCAGCGGGAGCTAAAATAATAAACCCTCTAGAGTAGTTTTGGACGCTCTTTAAGACAGGCTATTAAAATCCGATCTAGCTCATATGGGTGACGCATCTCGGACTGGGTTGTTTCCCGCCGGGCTATATATACTATTGCAAATTGTGAAGTGCATCAGATGAGAAGAATCAATCCTCGTCTATGTCCGAAGAAAACAACATTTATACTGCTAAGAATAAACTCTCATCACCGATGACCTTTGTATGCAAAATCTTAGCTTCCTCACTTGTCCTGGTAGTTTCAACCACAAACTGGTACAAGCAAGCATGAGAATTATGCATTGTGATTAACTCATGTTCATTAACTCGAAATTACCATATAATATAACAACGCAAATTGGCCTAAACATTTTCAATTGTTAAGTCATCATGCCTCCGCATAATAAAAACGTACAAAAACATAAATTCTTACAATGCAATTTTTCGTCCAGATTTCCCCTTGAAGTGATTGATAGGGCACGAATGAATTCATGAAACTCGATGGCGCCATCCTAAAACAATACAATTCATGACAAACCAAAAAATTCCAGTTTCTGACCGTGAGTTACGCGTATTACAAAATACTAGGGGGAAAAATGCCCTCGACGGGCAACCAACTTAGTAGAATAGGGAAAGACTTGAATGTTAAATACACGGTGCATGGTTACAACTGAGATTCTGCTGAAGCGGAAAAATGCCGTTTCTCAGCGACTAAAATGACAGAAACCAGCTTTGTGCGCCGAATAGGGAATCTACTCGGCGACTAAAATGAAAGAAACCAGCTTTGTGCGCCGAATAGGGAATCTACTCGGCGACTAAAATTAAAGAAACCAGCTTTGTGCGCCGAATAGGGAATTCCCTCCTTCCGCCCTATTCGCGCGAACTTATCGTCTTTCGGGAGGAAATATATAGGTAATTATTCTGTTAGGAACTGCAAACGTAAGCATTGCTCTCAATATGACATTTCCCGTACCGGTTGCGTGGTGACTAGGGGTGGCGCTAGATTAATTTCTTTTTGAGCTACCTGATCCGTAAAAATTTTATGCATACAACCGGTAGCAGGACCAACAGAAAGCAACAATAAGTATATATGCAGTTTAAACAATTTGTGGTCGACAGTCCTTGTGCTAAAACATATACAATCAATCGCATTTCATTTTATATAATGTTTGATTGTATCAATTCTCGGCAAGATCAGCACAGAGCACACCTATCACAGAAGTCGCGGCAGCGACCCCTATGTGTTATATATGCTCTCAATGTTTCTGATAGCACATCGAAGACATCGTATTTATGTCTGTGAAAACCTTGACTTACGTAAGTGCTTGATAAAACTGTTGTTTTGCATTCTGACGTAATTCTGCCATTCTGAAGCTCTCTCATTATTCAGCAAAGCAACACATAACAGGCTTCAAAGTTCGCGCGAATAGGGCGGAAGGAGGGAATTCCCTATTCGGCGCACAAAGCTGGTTTCTTTAATTTTAGTCGCCGAGTAGATTCCCTATTCGGCGCACAAAGCTGGTTTCTTTCATTTTAGTCGCCGAGTAGATTCCCTATTCGGCGCACAAAGCTGGTTTCTGTCATTTTAGTCGCTGAGAAACGGCATTTTTCCGCTTCAGCAGAATCTCAGTTGTAACCATGCACCGTGTATTTAACATTCAAGTCTTTCCCTATTCTACTAAGTTGGTTGCCCGTCGAGGGCATTTTTCCCCCTAGTTTCGCTTATTTTTCCGCTGCAGAGAAAATCATGTCAGAGAAGTTGCATATATACACAATGTAAGCAAAGCTAGCTACCGCAAACAGGCTGGATGAAAACGTTCCAGTTCAACTGAATGTATTTGCTGAAGCGGAAAAATGCTTGTTAATAGCCTTTTCAGAACTTTATACACGGTGCGTCATCTTAGGCTGGAAGGCCACTGTTCATGGCCTCTGCAGAACATTATACACGGAGCGTTATCTTAGGCTGGAAGGCCACTGTTCATGGCCTTTTCAGAACTTTTTACACGGTGCGTTATCTTAGGCAGGAAGGCCTCTGTTCATGGCCTTTTCAGAACTTTTTACACGGAGCGTTGTCTTAGGCTGGAAGGCCACTGTTCATGGTCTTTTCAAAACTTTTTACACGGTGCGTTATCTTAGGCAGGAAGGCCACTGTTCATGGCCTTTTCAGAACTTTTTACACGGTGCGTTATCTTAGGCAGGAAGGCCACTGTTCATGGCCTTTTCAAAACTTTTTACACGGTGCGTTATCTTAGGCAGGAAGGCTATTTTAAAAGCCATCCAGCACCGTAACCTTGGATATGCAGTTATATACATGACAAAAGTTGCTCTGCTCATTTAGGGCTTTCATTTAAAACCAAATTTGACAACTTTTGGATATTTTGATTTTTGACCAATTAGGACCCCTTGCCAGGGCGCCAAAGGTCGCTAGAGACCAGTTTGGAGGGGTCCTCCAATGAGATAAAATGTTGCCTCACCAAGGGCTTTCAGTTGATACCAAACATGAAAACCTTTCAAAAAATTGATTTTGGACCGGTCCGGACCCTTGTCAGGGCGCCACAGGCCGCTGGGACCAGTTTGGAGGGGTCCTCCAATGAGATAAAATGTTCGCCTCACCAAGGGCTTTCATTTGATACCAAACTTGACACCTTTCAAAAAATTGATTTTGGACCGGTCCGGACCCTGGTCAGGGCGCCACAGGCCGCTGGGACCAGTTTGGAGGGGCCCTCCAATGAGATAAAATGTTCGCCTCACCAAGGGCTTTCATTTGATACCAAACTTGAAAACTTTTCAAAAAATCGATTTTGGACCGGTCCGGACCCTGGTCACGGCGCCACAGGCCGCTGGGTCCACTTTGGAGGGGTCCTCCAATGACAAAAAATGTTCGCCTCACCAAGGGCTTTCATTTGATAGCAAACTTGGAAATTTATTTAAAAAACCGATTTTTGACCAGTCCGGACCCTGGTCAGGGCGCCACAGGCCGCTGGGTCCACTTTTGAGGGGTCCTCCAATGACAAAAAATGTTCGCCTCACCAAGGGCTTTCATCTGATACCAAACTTGGCCACTTTTGGAAAAATCGATGTTTAGCCATTTTGGACCGGTCCGGACCCTGGTCAGGGCGCC
The DNA here is from genome assembly GCA_030248195.1 of Trissonchulus latispiculum. Lineage (NCBI taxonomy): Eukaryota > Metazoa > Nematoda > Enoplea > Enoplida > Ironidae > Trissonchulus > Trissonchulus latispiculum. The sequence continues at coordinate 22,362 of JASAND010008549.1, forward strand.
ACATGCCGCTGGATCCACTTTGGAGGGGTCCTCCAATGACAAAAAATGTTCGTCTCACCAAGGGCTTTCATCTGATACCAAACTTGGCCACTTTTGGAAAAATCGATTTTTGGCCATTTTGGACCGGTCCGGACCCTCGTCAGGGCGCCACAGGCCGCTGGATCCACTTTGGAGGGGTCCTCCAATGACAAAAAATGTTCGCCTCACCAATGGCTTTCATCTGATACCAAACTTGGCCACTTTTGGAAAAATCGATTTTTGGCCATTTTGGACCGGTCCGGACCCTGGTCAAGGCGCCACAGGCCGCTGGGTCCACTTTGGAAGGGTCCTCCAATGACAAAAAATATTCGCCTCACCAAGGGCTTTCCTTTGATACCAAACTTGGTCACTTTTGGAAAAATCGATTTTTGGCCATTTTGGACCCGGTCCCCGGTCCGGACCCCTGGCCAGGGCGCCACAGGGGTCCGGGCGAAACCTACTATAGCCTATGCTGTAGTGCTCCCGCACCCCACCCCAAACCCCAAATAAGAGAAACCTGCTCACTGTAGATATTTCTGTAGAAGAGGTTAAAGTTGGAGTTGCGACACGGTAGGGCCCACCACCATCAGGGTGCCCCCCAGCCACATGGATAGGTCCTAGAGCGAAACTAATGGGCCCTTTAGATTCACCATATAGGGGTTCCTATTCGAATACGAAACCTCAGCCCAGCAGCTCTTATGTATAGGGCTGCCTACTCCGTAGGCCCAGACCCCCCTTTTACACACTAACTTTTGACCCCTGGCCAGGGCGCCACAGGGCACCGACCGACATCCTATATAGCCTATGTTCATATTCACGTTAGTACCTTCCTACATGCACAACATGAGAGCCCGGCTTCGCTCGCTCCGTTCTATTTCGAAGCTAATAGATTTTCGGACTTAGTTTTTTTTCGGGGGTCATTTTGGGGGTCCCCACCGGGGGGGTGGGGCCATCTGGGGGGGTCCGGGAACCGCAGAAAGTAATTTCCCCGGAATTGAGGAACTTTTTGTACAAAAAAAACCTAAAATAGTAGGGTTCTGAAGGGTCTTCCGACCTGCACCCCTGGGGGAAAAAAAAAAAAGAGGAGAAACGCGACCCGCGCGGGGGGCCAATTTTCATATCTCAAGATCCACCCGGCCGATCCGGCTGAAATTTTCACAGCATGTACCCCTGCCCATAGGCTCTTCACACAAGAAGTTTCAGCCCGATCGGTCCACTCCTCCGCTGGCCCCAGGCCAAACAATGTCCAGATTATACACATTGCGTCAAATTTTCCCTATTCTAGGGGGAGCGCTAACGCGCTCCCCCTAATAAGGCCAGTAAACGTACTCTGGAATTTTTACTGGAGGGCGGGGGGCGCCCCCCCCACTTTTTGGATCCCCCACCCCCACCTGTTCCCCTCCCCACTTTATTGGGCTTCCGCCCACTCACCCTGAGGTACCTAGAACCTGCCAAATTTATTAGGATTTTTAGGATTAGGAGTAGGATTATTGGTAAAAATTTTCGTAAACTTTCCTGCTTTTTGATTTTTGGTCAAAAATGGTCTATTTTGGTGCTAAAACTTAATTTTTTAGTTTCTAAGCTTAGTTATAGCAGTATATGTGCAAAACAAGCTATTTATACTATATTTTTAGCATTTTTAGCTCATTTTATATCGCCCCACTCTGGATCTCCCTCCCACTAAAGGGAGATCCACCCCTAACTCGCCCCTCCTCATTTTGTTTAGAAAAACCTTAGGTACCCGCCCAGTTTCGACTGGTTATACCCTTTCCATTACGTCCGATTTCAACGACAGGAGCAGATTTGCTTTGTTGAACGAGCATGACGCTTGTTACACTCTTCTATATTTTGTATTCCAAGTATATATACGTCCGTGTATTCGACAAGCCTAAAACTTCAGTACTTGATCGGTATCAGGCTGGTACTTTACTACTGAGATGCTCAATCCCTTTGTTTTTGTCACCTGGGGTGTTACTTTTCTTTCTAATCCGTAGCCTGGCACATTCAATATTATTAGCTAACACTCTAAGGTGAGGTACGCACATAGCTCATTTCTGAACATAAACATCCTGTTATAAGTGTCAAAAATTATGACGCTGTCCCTCCTCTACTCGGATCCAGCCTATCATACTTACATACATGAAACATGTACAGCTTGTCCACATCTATAGAAAGAAAGACGAGAGAAGTTTCACTTCACTTGGGTTTAGAGCAATGCTTACTGACTTGATATTTTGCACCTGACTGGATGAACCTGCTAGCTAACAACAAAACCGAGCATTGCTAATTAAAATAAAAGGTTATACAGAGCTCTCTCCCAGGGAAAGGACTCCTGGAAAAACGTAAACTTATATTGTTAAACATGCACCCTAAGAGAGTCTTTGGCTTCTAGGTATTTTCTTGTCTACTTTACTAAATGATCTAATCGATATATACGTAGGTTAAATACGTATGTACCATTCCTCCAAATTACATAATTGAAAAAGAAAGTATATAAAATACAAGTGCCCTCGTAATGCTGTAACATTGGGTATATATACGAGATATATGCAGATATTATTTTGAGTATATATGCTATGAATATATGCAAGGTAATTCAGCAACTTTTTGGTATTTCCTCCTTCTGTGCCACTTTTAGCTATTACCCGACCACTTGTTTGGCCTAATCGAACCAGAAGTAACGCCATCTGTCAACACTCCAGTAAACAAAAACTTCCATATCATATCAGACGGAAACACTCACACACTGAGTCGAGCACCATTTTATGCCATCCTATAAACAGGCCCAGAGAGAAAAGGAGGTAACTGCGCACAGCTGTTGTGATTACGACTTGTATGTACCTCCACAACTTACGTAAGAAGAGCCACAACTTTGCATTCTTTAAAAAACCTCAAAGTATATAAGTACGTATATACCACAAACTCCGCACATATACATACATACGCCACACACTAGTAGGTAGGTACGTAACGTTTCACAGAAATTGCAGGCTTTTTGCTTATGTACACTGACTGCATCTTTCATGCTGTATCCACTTCAGCAGAAGCACGGAAACAAGTTGGACATAAATAATAAAGACATATTGCCAATAACAAACAAAGATAAGCACAGCAGTTTAACTACAGAAAATAAATTACCAGAGGAAAAAAGCAGAGGTATGCTAGCACACGAAAATGAGTATATATATATATATATATAGGATACATATAACAAACAAACAAACAATTGGTTTATTCAGTAAAGATTATAGTCACGCAGTAAAACATTTACTGAAAAGGAATACAAAGAACTGTATACACAGCTACTTACATGCATCCGTACATACAACAATATAAAACAATCAGATAAAACCTAGTTCAGACTAATATCTACATCCACAAACTATATACGTGAAAACAGTATAAACATGTGCAGTATATAAATAGCCACAGAAATGCTAAAAGATCTTTGTATAAATCGACAAATCTATATCCTTCAGTTTAGATTTAAAAGCCTCAAGTGAATCAACCTTGACAACTTCAAGGGGGAGGTTATTCCACAATTTAACTACTCTGCTACTGAAAAAATTTAATTTCTCATTTCTTCGGCAGTGTACAGAATCTAACATTAAATTATGTCCCCTTAATCCCACATCCTGACGGTAGGCAAAATAGTCAGAAAAATCTATGTTGTCGAGATTTTTCACTATGCGAAAGCACTGATTGAGATCTGCTTTGATCCTACGCAATTCCAAACTTTCTAATCCCAAAATTGCCAAACGCTCAGAATACGTTTTATTGCGCAAACCCGGAATCCGCTTTGAAAACCGCCTTTGAACGTTTTCTACTCTCTCAATATCTTTTTTTAAATACGGAGACCATACCGGCGAATTATACTCCAAAATAGGTCGGATATAAGTAGTGTACATCGCACACAAAAAATCCCGGTCTCGTGATCGAAATGACTTAAAAATAATGTTCATACGAGTCAAAGCTTTAACACTGATTGATGAGCAGTGTTGGGAAAACTTTAATTTATCATCTACAACTATTCCTAGATCTTTCATAGAGTTTACAACTGGAATCTGAACATTGCTCACAGTATAATCGAATTCACTGTTGTTTCCACCGAAATGCATTAAAACACACTTTTCCAAAGCAATTTTCAATTGGTTCTCGTTCGCCCACCCAAAAACGTTTTCGATATCATGTAAGAGTACACTACGGTCAACATCACTACCACATGTATAATATATTTTTGTATCATCTGCATATATTTTTACATAGCTTTGTTCAACTCTACTAACTACATCATTAATATACACCAAGAACAATAGTGGACCTAACACACTTCCTTGAGGAACCCCACTCAGAACCCGACACCGTGTTGAATACACCCCGTTCACCCGAACCACCTGATAGCGATCGTTTAGAAAATTTTCTATCCATTTACAAAATATATCAGGAACTTTATAGCGTTTCAGTTTGTAGAGCAGCTTCAAATGACTGACCGTGTCAAAGGCTTTACTAATATCGATATAAACTACATCTACCGGAATGTTTTTGTCAATAAATGTGACCCAATCCTTTACAGATTCAGAACAAAATTTAGCAACTTGTTTATACGCTTTCCTGTTATCAGAAGAAGGACTCTTTTTCTTCTTTCGAAACGCTTTTTTCTTATTGGCCAACATTCTCTTGGTATTATTAGAGTACCTTCGAGGGTGTTTCCGCTTGCCCGTTAGTTTCGTCGGTACAAAGATATCAATGAGGTTCAAGCAAATATCCTTAAAAATTGTCCACATTTCGTTAACAGATTTGTCTTTAAACAGCAAACCCCAGTTCGTAGCCTGCAAGCACCCATACAAAGCAGCGTTATCAGAATTAGCCCAGACCTTTGTAGGTAAATGATTTGGTACAGAATTCAAGCATGCAGCATTAATAGAAAAAGTAACAACGTTGTGATCACTGTTCCCTAATGGGGGCATACATTTTGTTTCTGAAATGAGGGAGGGTGTGTTCGCAAATATTAAATCCAAAACAGCCACATCCCTTGTCGGTTCAAGTACATGTTGAACAAGATCAAAAGAAGTGAAAAGATCTAAGAATTCATCTTGTTTATGCACCGCGGAAGCTGTATTGTTAGGCCAGTCAATACCAGGTAAATTGAGGTCACCCGCAAAAATAACAGGAAGGTTCTGATCATTTAAAAATTCTAATAGCAGGTCAAAGTATTCCACGAGGTGGCTAAGAGAAACCGAAGGCCTGTATACATTGCATACGAGCATATCTAAATCGCAACACTTAATTTTTATACAAACTACATCAGCATCATTGTGAACAGGCACATTCACTTGACAGCACTTCAGCATAGTGGAAACCATAATAGCAACCCCCCCCGCCCCTTCTGCCGGTCCTGTCTGCTCTGAAAACATGATACTGGTTGTTACGGGAAAGAAGAGAATTTGGGTCATCCGGAGTTAACCATGTTTCAGTAAGTAAAACCAGATCCGGAGATAGAGAATCAACTATTTCTGCCTTAAAATCTTCAGTTTTGTTAACAATACTACGAGAATTCAGTAAAACAGCTGAAAAAGAACGCTTACGTGTAACCGATTCCTTTATACCAATGGCCTTCCTATCATGGCCTAAAGAAAACCCGACGGCCTGTGTCTCGCGACATTTGAACGGCCACAATTTACGACATCACTATATGTGCGAAAAGAGTTCATAGTATTACCATTAAAGTTATTATCTAGAAGGCTTAGCAACGGAGTCGGAGCAGGAATGGGAGGAATCTGATCGGGTGGGCTAGCACGGCAAAATCTTCGTTTGTGCCCCCGGAAACCGCAAGAAAAGCAAGAAAAGTTTGAGTGCCTAAGTCGGCAGATTCTGGCAGAGTGGCCACCCATCCCACATAGGGAGCAACAGCTGAAAAGGCTAGGATTGGAGGTGCCAGGGCGTCGGGGTCTGGGCCGGGGAGCAGTGGGTACGCGTTCTCCATCACAAAGGACCACCACCACTTCACCGCGATCCTCCACACAAATATCAGGTTTGGGATAGTTGTCCTCTGATTTTAAATCGCTGCGAATATCCTGAAGAAATGTTTCCGAAAACATTAAGACCAGGAAAATTGCCAGAACGAGCTCCTTCAAGATCACTGTGATGCAAACCGGACGCCCAAAATTTATCCGCTGGGTAAGTGGAATGGACTAGGGGAGAATTATAAGAATAATATATATATATATATATATATATATATATATATATATATATATATATATATATATATTTATAATATCTATAACCTGCATAAGGTCTCTCTCTGTCTCTGTTTCCTTTCCGCGAATTCCAGATGGCTAGGGACTAGAGGCCTGCGTTACGGCCCGCGGGCCGGGTCGAGCGGGCCGACGGCCAAAGTTCGCGGGCCGGGCCGGGCCGCGGGCCGAAGCTCAGGGGCCGGACCGGGCCGCGGGCAAAGTTTTCGGCCTGCTACCATTATTTTTGCCAGATTTAACTGAAGAAAAATGACTAAGATGGTTGGCTTGAAAGGATTTTGTGCTTCGTGATCATGTTTCTTACTTTTCAAAAACTAGTTTCAGTGTTTTCATATCATAAATGTTACTGTGTATTCTGTTTAAATTAAACAGTCGATTAAATTGTTAAATAAATGCTGGATATCCTTCAAATTTTAACGTTATCTGTATAATCAGTATGCTTATGCTCATTTCTTGATTCGCGAAAAGGCCTTGTCAAAAAATTTTTAATTCAAATGTTGTCCAGCCCAACCCTGTGGTTCAAAACATTCGGAACAAGAACTTCAAATTGTCAAAATTCGGAACAATCAATTTAAACTGTTAATTGCAAAAGTTGGTGCTCAAAATTAATGTCAAATCTCTCAATTCATTGATGCAATTTTTAGGACTACAATACAGAAATCTCAAACTGAATGTCAATAAAAAAATTTGGGAATTTTTTGAAATTTTGCACTTTCTGAAAAAATGAAAAATTTCGCGGGCCGGGCGGGCGGGCCGAAAAATTTGAAGGGCCGGGCCGAGCGGGCCGAAACATTTAACGGGCCGGGCCGGGCGGGCCGACAAAAACTTTCACGGGCCGGGCCGGGCCGCAAAAATTCGGCCCGTGCAGGTCGCTACTAGGGACCCATCGGAGAGCAATAGGCTCAACCAGCCTTCGGATATAGATATATAGCAAGGTTAATAAAAATCAAATCTGAATTTTCGCAAAAATGAAGTCCGATCGAAATAGTTTTGGTAACTGGGAATGACCCCCTCTATCTAGTATATATATATATATATATATATATATATATATATATATATATATATATATATATACAAGTAACAAAAATGCTCCGCACAAAAGGGGATAATATGTGTGTTGGGCCTATGTCTGTCGTTTAAATTCCGGTTGAGAAAGCAAGTATATAAATCCGACACAGCAAGTTTAGGTGGGTCGTTCTATGGCGAAAGTTGCTCAGTTCGATGCGGGCTTTCATTTGGTACCAAATTTGACCACTTTTGAAAATTTTAATTTTTGACCCAAAATCGCCTAAGTCCCCCCACCCCACCCCACCACAGCCCTCTACAGCCACTTTAGGTACGCACTTCTATGACAAAAGTTGCTCAGTTCGATGCGGGCTTTCATTTGGTACCAAATTTGACCACTTTTGAAAATTTTAATTTTTGACCCAAAATCGCCTAAGTCCCCACCCCACCCCACCACAGCACTCTACAGCCACTTTGAGCATGCAATTCTATGACAAAAGTTGTTCAGCTCACTTAGGGCTTTCATTTGGTACCAAATTTGACCACTTTTGAAACATTTTATTTTTGACCACTTGACCCCCTACCCGATTTACCCTTCAAACGGAAAAGTGGAGCCAGTCCAGCAAAATGGGTGGGTCGGACGGCAAAACGGACTCCGTGAATGAGCTGGGCGCACCAGAAAACCCCTATGGACAAAGTTTTGAGAGGCTATGCACAGTCCTATATGGTGTTCTTGGAAGTCGGTACCGACTTGACCCTCCCGACAGCAAAGTGGAACCAGCCCAGCAATATGGGTGGGTCCGACGGCAAAACTGCTTACGGGAATCAATTCGCCGTGCCAGAAAACCTTTGTATGAAAGAATTGAGCTTTCTAAGTTGAATACACAGCGAGAAATTTCGATTTTTCATTTTTCGAATTTTCACCATTTTTAACCGGCCACTGTGGTCGCATGGGAAGTGATAGAGAAACGAGACTTAGCTATTTAGTTAGTTCAATATATGTAGTTTCTGAATATAAAAAGAAATCGGCTCCAGCTCTTAACGTTCGAGCTGCGCAGCGACCACAAAAATGGTCACTTTTCGCTCTGAGCCGACTTTGCGGCGCCGCTGCGGCGCTGTGGCGCACCTGCGGCGCAAAAAAAAGTAGCGATTCTTAAATGGCGCATGGGGTACTACCAGACCCTATACCCCTTTAGGTCCGGCCTCCGCTGCAGATTACGTGAAAGAGGCGGAAAGTCAGGACAATACGACCATTAAATAGGAGAAACCGGAAAAAAACATCGCCGCCATAACCGGTCCGGGGCGTAACTTTTTAACGGTAAGTGATACGGGGCTGAAACTTCACAGACATACTAAACTCGATGTGCTCTACAATTTGCGCATGAAATCTGCGCAGGATCTGCGCAGGATTTTGCGCAGCCTCTGCGCAGCTTATTTTACGGTGTCTCCAGGGACTTTTGACACATATTATAGGGGTCGCTGCCGCGACCCCTATGATATATATAGTATACACACATGCGCAATGCCTATACTGGGCCTATACATGTATAGGCCAGAATCCGAAACCCCCGCGCAGTGCGCAGCAAAATTTGTGACCCCCGCGCAGCGCAAAGCTCTGCGCAGAAGACCCTGTGCGGGGTTCAGCATTTTTGGAACCCTCGCGCAGAGCAGCGTGTCTCTGCGCAGGGGTCAGCACTGTTGGAACCCTCGCGCAAAGCAGCGTGTCTCTGCGCAGGGGTCAGCACTGTTGGAAATCTCGCGCAAAGCAGCGTGTCTCTGCGCAGGGGTCAGCACTGTTGGAACCCTCGCGCAAAGCAGCGTGTCTCTGCGCAGGGGTCAGCACTGTTGGAACCCTCGCGCAAAGCAGCGTGTCTCTGCGCAGGGGTCAGCACTGTTGGAACCCTCGCGCAAAGCAACGTGTCTCTGCGCAGGGGTCAGCACTGTTGGGACCCTCGCGCAAAGCAGCGTGTCTCTGCGCAGGGGGCAGCACTGTTGGAACCCTCGCGCAAAGCAGCGTGTCTCTGCGCAGGGGGCAGCACTGTTGGAACCCTAGCGCAAAGCAGCGTGTCTCTGCGCAGGGGGGCAGTACTGTTGGAACCCTCGCGCAAAGCAACGTGTCTCTGCGCAGGGGTCAGCACTGTTGGAACCCTCGCGCAAAGCAGCGTGTCTCTGCGCAGGGGGCAGCACTGTTGGAACCCTCGCGCAAAGCAGCGTGTCTCTGCGCAGGGGGCAGCACTGTTGGAACCCTCGCGCAAAGCAGCGTGTCTCTGCGCAGGGGGCAGCACTGTTGGAACCCTAGCGCAAAGCAGCGTGTCTCTGCGCAGGGGGCAGCACTGTTGGAACCCTCGCGCAAAGCAGCGTGTCTCTGCGCAGGGGTCAGCACTGTTGGAACCCTCGCGCAAAGCAACGTGTCTCTGCGCAGGGGGCAGCACTGTTGGAACCCTCGCGCAAAGCAGCGTGTCTCTGCGCAGGGGGCAGCACTGTTGGAACCCTCGCGCAAAGCAACGTGTCTCTGCGCAGGGGGCAGCACTGTTGGGACCCTCGCGCAAAGCAGCGTGTCTCTGCGCAGGGGGCAGCACTGTTGGAACCCTCGCGGCATGCCTGCGCGGGATCAGCACTGTTGGAATTAAATTTCAATTTTGATTTGTTTTACCTCATCAGATTAATTCTTTGTAAAGGAAGAAAGGACAGATAGAAATGGGTGTCCGCAATTAGAATAGTGATAATTTAGTTTTAACAGTGTATCTTTAAGAAAAGAGAGTTTAGACATGTTGCTGAGGAGCATTAGTCTATTGCCTGCATATGGTGTTTTTGGATGCTACTCGAGAAAACTGGGGTTTCTAGAGGTAACAAAGATGAAAGCATCCATTATGATGTGCTACAGACACAGTCATACAAGTTAGGTGCATTCATTCGCTGACCACTCTGCCAGACTGATACTAGTATTAGTAAAACATGCTAATTTACAACAGGACTAATACTTCAAACAGATTAATCTTTTTCAAAGGTTTTCATTATTATATTTTTTCAAAATTCAAAACCTTCATCAACATTTAATGCTAACAGTTTGCGTTTGGTTTTTGTACAGTTTTGAATATATTTTCTTCCAGTTATATTTCTTCCAACAATATTTCTAAACTCACCTAGATAACAAAAAGGTTCAGCTGTTGATACTCAGATGCAAACTTTAATGGATTGCTTTGTAAAGGTTTTGAGCTACAGAATTCCTTTTAGAAAAATTTTGCGCCTCATCGCACCGACATTTTGCTTCGATCTGTCAGGAAATTTTCAAAATCAACTGCCCATGTCAAGATAAAAGTCACTTTATGCTGCGTTCAGATCCACTAATTGTTTTCCTGAAGCTTTTTTTTCGTGGGGTTCTAGACGCTCTGCGGTTCTTAATTTTACTAAGAGATTTGATCCACAACTACATTGTTGCAATTTCTTCGATGGGGGTTTTTGGGGTACTGGGGCTTCTTGGGTTCTCAACTGTTCGATGAAATTTGTTCTGTAACTACATGTATGTCCAGTTTTAAATTTTTGTTGGGGGTTCTTGGGGTTCTTGGCCTAATATACACGGCCCAAATCCCGTTCAAATTTGATGAATCTTTCCATAATTACTTCTTTTTAGTGTTATAGCACCCTCGACATAGTCCCGCTTCGAAAAGTGGTAGTTTCCGTTCGAGGTGGATTTAGCAGATTTCTGACAGCTGACTAGCAGCTGCATAGTTACACCTATATTCATTCGAAAGATCTCATTATGCCCTGCAGTTTTGCTTTCTGAAGCAACTTTCTAGCTTTTCTCTATTCTGAGATATAGCCAACAAACTCTCATATTTTAGCGTCAAAAACTAGTCATTTTTTGCAGAAATCAAATAATCCATCACTTCTGGAGCTACGCAGGCCGCAATATTAAACTAAATTTGTCGATTATTTGGTAAGGCCAGCTATTCGAGGCGTGATCATTACCCAACAGTTATTTCTTTGTCTGTAATGATTAAAAATGCAGTTTTTGCGAAAATTCGACCGATGTTTTTCCAGCGATTGTGGGGCAGTTAATATACACACGCTGTAGAATTGCCCTTTAACAGATATGTTTTGCACAAAAATACCCCGAGAGCCTTTTTAGTTGCCCCGAAAACTGATTTTTAGATAAAGTAGTCGCTTGACAAAGTTGATGCATGCAAAATTACAATAAACAAGTCTAATTTGAAATTTTTGACCCCCGCACAAAATTTTCGTTGGCTGTATAGGCCACGGTCGCATCCATTGCCCATGTATGATAGTATAGGTATATATATATATATTAGTGTTGTGCGCTGAGAAATTTGCCGGCTCCGGAGCTCCGGCCGGAGCGGGCTGTCGCAGCACCGGAGCTCCGGAGCTCCGACTGTTAGTGAAGGCATAATTGTAAAAACTTCGGTTTAAGCTAAAAACAGGTTGTTTATTCAATAAAAAGTATGCATACTCGCTGTTTTATCGCTTAACTGTTTATTTTTAGATGCTGATTTTTTGCAACATACGAATATACAGTTAGCTGTATTTTTGACCTGAAATAAGTTCAGCTTTTGACAATATTTCACAGACTTTCTGGGTTAATTGATAGTGCATACTGCTGTGTTTACACCAAAGCCCATTACGATTTTACATCTAAATATTTCTAAATTTATCTAAATATATATATCTAAATATAAATATATCTAAATTTTATGCCAATAGCTCTTGTGTAGCGAGAGTAATAAAAAATTTTTGCGATATTTTGACAACGAATTCACAAAAAAGTCACGGGTTCGCAAGAAAATCACCCATGGATCTAGTCTCAGGATACGGCTAGAAAAATTTCCTTTTATTACCTTGGTCAGGGTTAGGTGACTGGTCAAAAACTTTATTTCAAGGCCCAGGAAGCCTAAAAAACTCGTCTACAAAGGTTTTTCTGGGCGTGGCATTAGTCTTTATGTAGCTTTAGCCCAATAAGTGATCCTGACCTCCGCTGAGTCCGGAGAGTCGGGGTCATGACTAACAGCCGGTCAGTGGGTCAGACGTGTCGAGGTACCTAAAACATGTGCTATATAGTTTTCGGGGTCGCAGAGCTAACATTTAGCGTTAGTTTTACTGTAGCAGCCACCCCGCACTTTTTTACAAAAAGTTGTGGGTGTTTTTTTGTGAAAAAGGTCGCAAAAATCACGCGCCGTGGGCCAGTCCATAGGACAACGCAAGATATCAAATATATGGTTAGAGTATAGTTAGATTAGAGTGTGAGTAAAGACTATAGTTAGAGTGTGAACATGTTACAAGCATAATATCGGTTAGCTAAGCGAAGTCCGTAGTGAGCAATAGCAAAACTTTAAATTTCTAGGAGAGCTGTCCGAGGTTTGGTTTTGGGTGGTCGACTATTATGGATACCCTGGTCGAAGGAGTTGGGCCTGGGCGGTCAAACTTACATATGTTAAGTTTGGGACCTCTGGTTATTACCATGCAAAAAATTTTCCAACTTACTTGTACTTGTACTGTTCCAAATCTGCTGCTGCAGCAGCAATCTGATGGGCTCCGGTCTCCGGATCCATACCAACTTGATTAACCATTGCCCTCCACTGGTTTCTGTCTTGAGCCATGGTTTTGATCACATCCTCTCCACCGGTACCCAGCATTTCTATATGGGGACATGTGGGCGCATAGGTCCTTTCCCACTACCACTACCAACTGTGGCTGCGCTTCAACTGTGGCTTGTTACTGTTACTGTAGGTGGGTGACTTTGTTTTGCGAATTCTCAGGTGATTTTTTGTTAAATTTGCGATATACATATAAATTGAGCATATATGTACTGTTGAACAAATGAGCAAATTTGATTGGACAGTTCGAAATTGGTAGAAGAAACTTTCTATATGTTTGTTATTTCTAAGTTGAGACGTTCGCTTTTTGGCAATACATAGCTAAATGCTTGTCTGCATTGAGAATCCTTAATATCTTGGTAAGCTCTGGTACCTGAAGTGTATCCAACATTTTACTAATAGACAGACAGGCAGCATCATTTCCACAAAAATATTTGTGAATTAGTATAAGATAACCAAAAACGGTCTTAAAGGCAGCCTTATAGTTTTGTGCAGACAATTATATCACGTTTTTAACAATTTTTCAAAAATATAAAAATTGTGATTTTAGCTTTTATCAAAAATACTAGTGGAACCGGAACCGGTTTCAAAAATCAAAACGCAGTTCTATGACAAAATTTGCACAGCTCACTTAGGCCTTTCATTTGATACCAAGTTTGACCACTTTTGAAAATTATATTTTTTTGACCCAAAATCGCTAAGTCCCCGCCCCACCCCACCACAGCACCTTACAGACACTTTGGGTACGCAG
>JASAND010008550.1:0-13910 GCA_030248195.1 Trissonchulus latispiculum
GTCTCCTAACAGCCAAACCAACTCCGAAATGTGCGTACTGTGGAGACAACTATTTTTCAGATGAGTGTAGAAAATACTCGGATGTTGTCTCAAGGAAACAACAGATCAAGGACAGGTGTTTTGCTTGTATAAGGAAGGGACATACAGTTTTTGCATGCTCTAATCCGAGAACATGCTATCACTGCAAAGGCAAACATCACCGCAGTTTGTGTCCAAAGAAGTTTGGTACAAGCCCTAATTCAAGTCCGTCAAGCTCCAATCATAACCTTGCTGACCTGCAACCGGCATTGTTGTCTCAAGGACAAGCAGTTCTTATGCAGACGGCTACAGCAGAGGTGTCCGATGGTTCAACGGATAGATCTATTGCTGCAAAATTACTGTTTGACACTGGTAGTCAGCGATCATACATCACTACCGAAGTTTTCAAGAAGTTGAAACTGCTGTCTAAGGGCACCGATACAATATGGATTGCCACATTTGGAGCTGAAAATACAAAAAGGATATCATCGAAAATGGTAAATGTCTACATCAAGACTACGGATGGAAATTTGATAGCTATTACAGCAAATGTCATTCCGATGATTAGCTGCCCCATTCAGAAAATGCCTCTTAATATGGAGAAACATTCTATCCTTAAGCAGCTACCCTTAGCAGACTCGAGAATGCACCAGCAAGAGTCAATATCGGTTGATATTCTGATTGGAAATGATCACTATTTTGACATTGTGGAAAGTGAACGTATAGCCCTGGATAGAAGTTTGTTTCTTGTGAAAACTAAGTTGGGCTGGATGGCTTCTGGAAGAGTTGATGGCAAATGCGACAGTTCATCATCACTTCTAACCGTGAACGCAAGTCAACCTGATTCGGAGATGGAGACTTTGTGGAAATTGGAATCTATTGGAATCATGGATTGTCCTTCTACGACGGATGATGACGCAGCTATTCAGCAATTCAATGCTTCTGTTCAGTTTTTGAACGGAAGATATCAAGTGAGATGGCCGTGGAAAGAAATGGTGCCTGACTTACCAGATAACTATCAGCTATCACTTGGTCGTCTGAAATCTCTTTTGAAACGCTTAGGTCCTACGCCTGAGGTTCTGGATGAGTATAACAGCGTCATTCAGGAGCAATTGTGCAATGGAATAATCGAAGAGGTCACAGAAAGCTCAGAAGAAGGCCCCATCAAGCACTATATCCCGCACCATTGCGTGATAACTCCTTCAAAAGCGACAACGAAGTTGCGGGTAGTGTATGATGCATCAGCTAAGATGTCGGGGGAAAAGAGCCTCAATGAGTGCTCGTATCGAGGTCCAGTCCTGCTGAATGATCTTTGTGGCTTGTTGATACGGTTTCGCCTGAGTCCTATTGTCATTGTGAGTGATATTGAGAAAGTATTTCTTCAGGTTGGACTCCAAATACCAGGCAGAGATGTCACCAGGTTCCTGTGGCTTCATAATCCAAAACAGAAAGTTTCCAACGACAACTTGAAGATCTTAAGATTTTGCCGTGTTCCGTTTGGAGTCATTTCAAGCCCTTTCTTGCTCAATGCGACTATCACTCACCATCTGAAACAGCGTAGCGGCGTAATCCCTAATGAAATTCTTCTCAGTACCTATGTAGACAACGTGATTGTTGGTAAGTCATCAATTTTGGAGGCCAGATGTTTCTACACGGAAGCTAAGCAGTTATTCAGTGAAGCCTCGATGAACCTTCGAGAGTGGATTTCCAATTCGAAAGAATTAATGGAGTTTATTCCGGAGAAAGATGGAGTTAAAGGCAGTCAAGTCAAAGTTCTTGGTCTTCAATGGAATACAGAAACGGACGTACTTGGAGTTGCGTTGCCGAAGGAAAGTTCATCTGAGAAGATCACGAAAAGAAGTGTTTTGCAACAATCTGCTCAATATTTCGATCCCCTAGGCCTAATTTCTCCAGCGACAATTGGTTTTCGATTGTTACTGCAAGAACTGTGGCGTCAACGTATTTCCTGGGATGCAGAACTGCCTGAAGAATTTTTGGTAAAGTGGCATGCTCTTAGAATTAATATTGGTAGCAGTTCTCTGTTTGAATTTCCACGCTTTCTAGGTCTCCACAACAAAGATCAGGTGGAACTTCATTGTTTTGTTGATGCATCGGCTAAGGCATATGCCGCTTGCCTTTATTTCCGTTTTGGAAATACAGCTGTGAAAGCGCGACTAATTTTCAGCAAAACCAGACTTGCTCCTTTGAAGCCAGTTTCGTTACCTCGTCTAGAGTTATTGGCTACCTTGATTGGAGTGAGAGCAATGTCATTTGTCTCGAAAGAGTCTCGGCTTCAGTTTGTGAAGCAAGTACTCTGGACAGACTCAAAATGTGTTCTTCACTGGATTAAGACGAGAAAACTTATGCCAGTATTTGTAGAGAATCGCCTCCGAGAAATACGTGCTGCTGCTATTTCTGAATTTCGATATGTTCCCACAGCTGATAATCCTGCCGACATTCCGACTAGAGGAGCTGCTATCACAAATCTTTCTTTGTTCGAATACTTTGTGGTGGAACGGACCTGATTGGCTTTCTAGCAACGAAGATAGCTGGCCAATTGACACTTTTGTCGAGCCAGACTGTTATTCAGAGAATTTGACCGATCCGTCGTCATCACTCGCAACCACAGTCGCAACATCTCCTCTTTTGGATATGAACAAGTATTCTACCCTTTCTCGACTTCTTCGAGTCACAGCACGGATTTTCCGATTCATCAGTAGCTGCCGTAAACAACGACCAGCTTCTGCGTCGTTGACAGCGGAAGAGATTGCGACTAGCAAAGTGTATTGGACAAGAGCTGTTCAAGCTGAAACGTTCCCTGATGTTATTGTAGCTCTGACTGCAAAGAAGCACCATAACATGGTCACTCAACTCCATCTCGTTCTGGACGAAGACAGATTAATTAGATTAAGAGGACGTTTGAAGAATTCAGATCTACCGTATGACGCAAAGTTTCCTATGCTGGTGCCCAGAAAGCACCATTATACCAAACTCCTCATCGAAGCCTGTCATAGTCGGCTCGGGCATACTGGTTTCCAGCATACCTTGTCAGAGCTTCGACAAGAATATTGGGTTCCACATGGACGCCAAGAGGTGAAGCGCATATTGAAACTTTGTCGCATATGCCGCAGATTGGAAGGTGGCTCTTATCAGCCTCCTTGCCCACCTCCACTGCCTAGCTTCCGAGTACAGCAGTGCCGCCCTTTTTCTTACACTGGAGTAGACTATCTTGGCCCGCTGTATATCAAAGTCAATGAACAACGAAAGAAGGTGTGGGTATGCCTATTCACCTGTGCTGTTGTCCGAGCGGTCCATCTTGAACTAGTTGAAGATTTGACTGCACAACAGTTTTGTTGTGTTTTCGTCGATTTGTTTCTCGCAGGGGGATGCCCCTGAAGGTGATTTTGGACAACGCGAAGCATTTTAAGCTAACTAAATCAAGTCTGGAACGCCTGTGGACTGAATCAGTTCGCAGCGCTTGTACGTAGACGTAGGTACTAGTCCCGCTACACTATGGTAGCTAAGTAGCCAATCAAATACATTTCAGTTCAATCGCATATAAACACACGCTTAACAACGGTAAGCGGGACCCCCCCCCCGAGATCTCGGGGGGGTCCGCTTATACACGTAAGTTTGACATAAGGTAGGCGATTAGCCAGTCAGATGCGTTTTAGTTCAAACGCATATAAACACATGCTGAACAATGGTAAGTGGTACCCCCCCCCGAGATTTCGGCCTTAATGTGCCGAGCATCTCGCAGGCCATTTCCATTAGGAAGGGCCAAGCTTCCCACTCTTGGTATTATAGACTCTTGTATAAACTAAATTTAATTAATTTATATACTGTAATAAACAGTTTAAGATTATATACATTGTAGTGGATTAATGCTCACAAACGCATGCAGAAGCTTTTACACACTGTCTCCAGCAGTTCTGTTCAGTCCAGTACAAGTTTAACTAAATCTTGAACTTATCTGCTTAAGGTGGTGATTCCTTTTGGGCACATATTGTTGATTGACGGCGTAAACCAGGATGAAATTCAACGAAACTTTCCAAAATAAGTTGTTTTAGCGTTCTAACACCCTCTGCGCAATCGCGCTTCAAAGATTCAACATTTGCGTTCAGGGCGGTTTTTGCCAATTTCTGAAAGTTTGGCAGCAGCTGCATGGCTATGACTATATCCATTCGAAAGAACTCGTTAAACTCTACAATTTTGCTTTTGGAAGCAACTTTCGAGCTTTTCCCTATCGTGAGATATAGTCAATTTTCTTATTTTGGCGTCAAAAACTTGTCCTTTCTGCCGAAATCAAATAATCCACTACTTCTTGAGCTATGAAAGCCGTAAAATTTAACTAAGGGTGTCGATTTAAAGGTCTCACAGAGGCCAATTATCGGAGGCATGACCATTGTACAATTGCTATCCCTTAGGCTGCTATCACAAAAAATGTAGTTTTTGCAAAAACACGACCAAATTTTTTCCAGCGATTGTGCAGAATTTAGTATGCAAGCTAGAGAGTTGCCACTTAGCAGATGTGTTCTACACAAAAATACCCCGGGACCCTTTTTTAGTTGCCCCGATAGCTGCTTTCTAACTGAAGTAGTGGCTTGCCAAAGTAGTGAAAAGTAGGCAAAATCCAGGTTGCGCAGACATTTTAGTTTATTTCTCCATAACGAAGAGCGATATCACAATAACTAAAAAAGGGTCCCCAGCTATTTGATAGAGGTATCGAATGCTCTAACCGATGTCCTGCAAAAAAATTTACTTCAGCCTGCAAAAAATCTGAAAAATTATACTACTTCTAAAATACAGGAAAAACATTTTGGAAAGCCAAACTTAGATTGATTGTACTCATTAAAAAGACAAAATGTTAAGCTACATTTTGATATAAAGATGACTTCTTAACTCCAAATAATGAATGAATAATAGTGGTTCAAAGTTGATGTATCCAAAAGGAATCACCACCTTAACTGTCAGACGCAATCAGTTTCCCCCGAAAGAAATAAATCAAAATCCTCCTCCTTTCTGCCTTGAAACGAATATTAATAAAAGCTCTGTTTGATGAGCTTCTGCAATGGCTAGTGCTGCGTCTTAGTTGAGATTTTGCAAACAATTTCGGTGAAGGTTAAACTAGGTCTCACGTCATCAACAAGTAGACGAGCAGAAATCAAAAGATTTTTGTCCTGGGCTGCGATGCAAGGGATTCTCCGAATTGGTCTCCTAGGAGAGTACTGATTAGAATGTCTAGGAGCAGTCTAGGATACGTATCCTCTGCTGGATGTAGACATCATAGTATAGCCTGAGATGCAGTTTATTTATGTTATAAATTTTTCAAATCCTTAAAAATCCAGCCTATCGAAATGCTCTCAGCCAGGAGTGTTCAAAGAGGGGGCTTGGTCGAGCACGGAAGGGCATTATACGTAACTTGTCGACAAAATTAAAGAGTAATAATTTTTTCGGTTTCCCTTGATCCCTACGACATTCTCAGGAAGGATCAGGTCGAGCTAATAAACTGGTTTATGTATTTCTTTTTTCAAACATTATTACAATTGTTTCACCTGTTGAATGTTAAATTACAAACAAGAGTTGATTAAATTATTGACAGTTGGAACATAATTGTATGTCCAGTAGATAGGAGAGGATTACGGTAATTGTAGGCATAAGGACAGTTATTAGTTTTTCCAGTTTAATGTGTACAATTTTGAGTTTTGGAAGATTAGCGTAGGCATAAGGACAGTCTTGAGTTTTGTCACAGTATAACCGTAAGTTAAACAGGCACAAGTACAGTACACGCCTGAAAAAGCCTTAAGGAACATCAAAGAATTTGCAAAACATGAAGCCACGACGGACAACGGGTGGTTGAAGAAGCATTTAAAAGTCTAAACCCCAGGGATAATGTGTTTAAACTGAACACCCAAACACTTCTCCCTTAATGAGTGTTGGCCGAAATGGCTGCACTAACAGACAATTATATTCGGTCAATCTGAGTCTTTTAATCCTTTCCAGAAAGGGGACTGGCTGTTGGCTACTACCACCAAACAAAAAAGGAATTGTTTTGTTGACCCCCGACCTCCAACAAACGGAGGAACATTCGCGTATTCTGGTCGAAGCACAGTTAAGTCAGGAGCAGTGTCTTCACCTTCACAAAATTAGGCCGGCAGGCCAATCTAAGCCCAACGAACAACACGGCTTTTAACCAAATAAAAAACCTAACTCAATGTAACCTAACTAAG
Source organism: Trissonchulus latispiculum (assembly GCA_030248195.1). Taxonomy (NCBI): domain Eukaryota; kingdom Metazoa; phylum Nematoda; class Enoplea; order Enoplida; family Ironidae; genus Trissonchulus; species Trissonchulus latispiculum. The sequence continues at coordinate 6,249 of JASAND010008550.1, forward strand.
TCCCAAACCTAACTTTGGAAGAGACAGAATTTCCATAACTGTTACTAATGCGTCTATTAAAACTTCATGAACAAAGCACACTACAGATATGTAAAGATTTGAAGAAGAATAAATAAAATAAATTTGTAGTAGATAGAAAAAATTCTGAGATCTGTAGTTAAATAAACTTCCATTCTCTCAGGCTCCAGCACAACGGAACTAGGTTATTGCACCACGTACGTAGCCTTAGCACACCCACTGCTTGAGTCAGGCCCAAAACCTTTTGAGTCATGATCCTTGGGTGGAGTACTTCTTGATCCGCCTCTTACTTTGCTTTAATCCGCTCTGGAGTGAGTACGGTTGTTTTGATTTTTGATTCGAATCGAATCAAAAGTGTTTTGATGCGACTTTTGATTTTTGATTAATCGAACTGAATCAAATCGTTTAATATTTCACAGCAAAAAATCTAACTGAATCAAATCTAACTGAATTTTTAGAAGCCAAAATCGAACTGAATCAAATCAAAACTTTTGTCCATGAATCAGTAATTTTGATTTTGATGCGATTTTGATTCACATTTTGATTCAGCAGAATATGTGCTAAAAGCTTTCACTGAGTCTCATATGCACTATTAAAAATACTTTTTCCTCCATGGTTCTTTTAGAGTATAATATTGTTGAGCCTATTATTATGTACATTTAAGGTTTGTTTGTGCTCTTCGTCTTCACTAGGGCAGATACCAGCAAAATCTTTTAGGATTTTTAGTTTGGAAGACTGTATTGGCAGGCATTTAATAGAATAGTTTTATTGCTTTATGTATGTAGCCTTTTGCCTTTTGAGAGACATCGAACATTATTTTTACATTAGCTATAACTTTGATCCAGATTATGCAAGGTTTTTATTAAAGCAAAAAAGACTTAATTATACTAAGAATCTCTACGGCAGCAATGGGCATTTAATATTATGAAAAATGAAAATCTTATGTTCTCATAACAAGCCCTGAAATGAATTAGGTTGGTTTAAATTATGTAAAATTTTCAAAAAAAGCAAATTTGAAAAATCAAAAGTAGCATCAAAATTCAGTTTTGGTAAAAACTGCATCAAAATCAAAACTCTTTCAAATTGAAAAAATCGAACTGAATCAAACCAATTCATTTTTCGGGTTCAGAAAATCGAACTGAATCAAATCTGATGGTTTTTCAGAGGCGAAAATCGAACTGAATCAAATCAAAACTTCTGAGGCCGCATCAATACAACCGTACTCTGGAGGTATTCCGAAATCCAGTTTTAATGTGGTGTGCGAAAAGGTAGCGCTGCACACCATTGTTTGAGTCACGGATCGATATTCCGCAGAAAGTTTGCAAATTTATTCGTCTTCATGATCCACTCATCAAAAACAATCCAAATTCTTTCTGTTGCAAGAAATGTTAAAAATAAAAATTAAAAATTGTCCTGAATTTTACTCAATCTGTAAAATACTTGTAACGGCTAGTCTGCTTCCCGTCCGCTCAACGAGGCTAAGCAGATTCTAGTACAAGTCTAAAAATTTTCTAGCGCCAATTATCAAAAATGCGACTTAATATTTGAATTTTTACACAGATAAGATTCCAAGTACACTTCGTCCCGTCCGCTCACCCAGCCTAGGCAGGCCTTAGCGTAAAAAGTCAAAGCCACGAAAGTTTTTCTCGAATGCAATTTTTGATATTGGATAAACGGTGCAATTCTAAAAATTTGAAAATTAACAAAAAATTTAAGCTAAATTTTATTCTAGCACATTTTATTCTAAATTGCTGCTAGTTGTGATATCTTCTGCAGCTGTCACAGTTTTTTGAAACAGGTACTAGCGGAAACTGATTACGACCACTCCCACTTGAGAACCTACTAGACACGCAAGTCAAATGACTGACTCGATGTCAACACTGACTTGATGGGAAAAGTTTCATAAAACAATTTAGTGAGTTGACTCTACAACTAGACTCTGATAGTAGTCGAGTCAAGTTGACAAAATGTTTTATGAAGCTGTCCTTGAAAGTGGGACCATTGAAACTGAAGGAAACTGCCCACTGAAACTGAAACAATTAAGATTTCATAAAGTTTGACACAAATCGTGATCACTTATACTGCATTTAATATTCAACGGAGACCCATAACATCATATAGTCTTTTTAAATCATCATGAAGAGAGGAAAATTTCCACGAAATTTAAAGTTTTTAAAAGTTTCAAAAGTTTCAAAATTTCGGTTTATTGAGGTTTTTCTCCGAAATATGCACGCTAAAAATTTCTTTCTTTCAGAAAAATTTTCCCGTCTAAAAGCACGCAGAATGATGCAGGAATGAAGGAAATCGGTTAAGGTTTGAATTTTTCATTAGCATTTGTCGATTTTCAAAATCCTTTGATCTCTGCCACTTTTTCTACTTTGACAAGCTTAGCTCTGTACTTGGTAGAAAGCATTTTCGTTTTCATTTTCGGCAACGCTCTGCTTTAACCTACTAAAAGTCATTTTTCAAAAGTTGTTGATTTTTTCCAAAAATTACCAGTTTTTGACCCAAAATTTCAATATATCAAACATTGCGTGTATCAAACATTGCGTGTAGATAAGTCGTTCTAAATATGAATCAAATGATGTTAAAATGTTGCCGCTGCGACGCATATTGCGTGTGCTATAAATTTTCAACGATTATTCCTAATTTCATCAGAATTTCGAGGAAATAGTGTCTTTATGTTATAAATAACAAGGCTACCCAAAATCCTATTGAAACTAGGGTAAATGTTTGAAAGTTGAAAATTTGAAAAAAATTTGCAATATGCGTCGCAGAGGCATTATTTTGACATAAAGCTTGACCCTAACGTTTATCCTTATTTTGAAGCCGATCCTGGTTATAATCACCTATTCGAGAAAGGTAAAATACATACATAAATAAAATAAATACCTACATAAAAATGGGTACATCGTTCAAAAATCTGCAATAGTCAGGGTAACATTAGCCAAAATAGTTTCGCCTTCCTAAGGAGAAGGGGTCAAGTGTAGAACAGATGGTGTGCAAATCCTGGTGCATCGAAATTGGAAATCATCTATCATATGTAATCAGCGCATTCTAATATACTAGTTCGACACTGTCAGACTGGAAAATCTAGCATATCTCCCTCATTGTCAGTTTCACACGTGAAAATGACAATAGCCCGTTTCACAGGCAGCTACCGGTGAAATTGCCAATTTCACAAAAGAGCTATTCTTACTACGATATATATATATATATATATATATATATATATATATATATATATATATATATATATATATATATATATATATATATATATATACATAAATATTTATTTATTTATTCATTTACATGTTTTAATTATTGATTCGTTACATCCAATGATTTTTCTTCGTTGAATGTGACATCCAATGGCAAAATCATAGAATGTATACACTCAACGGATTATATCATTCAATATGTCGATTTTTTTCAACTTTTTAGGATCACGGATACCTGCATATTCAGTGAAGCGCGATAACATTTAGTTCAAATTTTAGTTAATCTTGCAAACAAGGTACACAGCCTAATTTTTCTGATTCATTTTCCTGCTCATAGCAGCTGTATAGTTTAAATAGTTTAAATATTTTTGATGTGCATGTTTTCACAAGATTGTTCTGGGTGACACCGGGAGTTGCAAAGTGTATCTGCTCGCTATGGCAGCTGCAACGGAAAAATCCTTGAGTTCTACCAATTGATGCGGTGCTAGCTGCTTCTCTGTGGTTAGTACCCTTGACTGCGGAACCTGGCTTGATTTTGTTGCTATACTTAACCAACTGGTTTCGTGCAACGTAACCACTCAAAATACCATACATATCTAGGACAACACCAAACAAATTATGATAAGTCGCGCGCCTACTTGTGGTATAGGTATGTGCACTTGGTCAACAATAGCCAAGCGCCCAAGCAACCCAGATGTACGTTTTGTCAGCTATTCTTCCTGTCCCCGTTAAGTCCACTTGATACCGGCTGTTAAAGTCATGGACAGCATACAACCGCTTTTTGGGGACTGCTGACAGGCTTCACGCAACTCAACGAAGCATTGAATTAAATCTAATGTTATATTCGCATAATGCTCTTCCAAATATTTGAACATTAGATTTATCCCAGAGTGGTTGCACTGTTCACGGATCTCCTATTGCAAAACTTTACAACTCGGTAATATCAGACATGACTTGAACCAAAACTAAGGAAAAGATGCAACCATTTAGAATGGGAGTTCGGATTGATGGAAGCTCAGGATAAAGCTTTAACGAAACTGTTTTCTTACTTGCATGATTCTCTGAAAAAAGCTGTGCTCTACATTTGCGGAGAAGTTAGAAATATTGCAACTCATTAGCTAAATATTTTTTTATTCCTAGTCGCAAAACACGTGTTGTGCACAGCGAAAGCGACTACAGCCAATTTCATGTTATTTTAAGCAAATAGTTTCTTCTCAGTACTTCTTGTCAGTTCTCGGAACTCTTATACACCTGTTGCTGCTTTGCCCAAAAGAAGCGTATACCTACTAGTTTATATTAGAAACAGTTCTAAATAGGTTTGGCAGCAACGTCTCTATGCTTTAGGTTGCAGCTTCAAGCTAGACAGAATGAAAAGCCTTTGCTTGACATGAAGGAACCAGCTTTCTTTAGCTGCCATAAAAACCAAACATAGTTGAATAAGGAGATCACTTTGAAAATGCGTTTTAGTCTCCGTTACACACAAAAAATACGTTTACGAGCTACGTTCATAATTTGGACGACGTTCCCAACGTTAATGCCAGAAGTAAACTAAATATACAAACAGTGCAAAATCAATATATACGCAGGAAATATTATATAGATGAAATGAAAAAATTGCCAAGCTACACGTACTTATATTCTTTTTTAATCCAGGGCAATTTTTAATTCCTGGGCAATTTTCATCACAGAGATGAAAATTGCCCAAGAACTTGTGTTGTAGTAGGTTTTTGATGCTTCCAGCCTGCTGCCTCCAGAAAACATAGCTGTAAAGCTCATTCAATTTACAAAAACAAACTGTAATAATTTTATATGAAAGCTAATTCTTGCCTTTACCGAAAGCTCCAACTGTCTTCATCAAAAACTGAAACTATAGCTGACAAGCTTCGCACCCTACGCTACTCTATTTGCGCCTTCGCACCCTACGCTACTCTATCTGCCCTTTAAAGGCAACCAAAACTACCCATCTTGTATCTAGCTATCTAGTATCTGTTTAAAGGTATAAAATTTTCAAAAACTTGAAAATCTTAAAACTTCCATTAACTATATTACCTTAAAAGCAGATTTTACTTATTTGACAGCGTAGATTCTGAATCTGGATACAGCACTCTTAAAAAGACTCCTGTAGAAATTACAGGAATTCTTGTAGTTCTCTACAAAAGTGCTCCTGTGCGGTCAGTCACTAGCGGAGCTTCCTGTATTTTCTACAAAAGTAACTTTTGTATTTTTACCGATCTTTGGAATAGTAAGAATTACAGGAGTTTCCTGCAGAAAATACAAAACAAACCTGTAGTTCTGTTCGACTTTTTTTACAATCCTATATCAGATACCAAACCTGTGGTTTTTACAAGACAAAACCTGTAAATTTTACTGGAGTTATTTCAGAAGGGCAGGTACGCGGGGCAGCCGCTCCCAAAATATTTTCGGCAGGGAGCGGCCGTTACAAAAAATCACCCACTGGGTGTTGGAAGACTGAAAATTTGAAAAATTTCAAAAATTTCAATCTTCAAAAATTATGACCACTGTCGCCCTTGCACACAAAATTTGCGTTATCAGCGTATCGAGTACTTTCCTGTGAGAAAAAATCCAAACCAGTGAAAACTACAGGTTTCATTAGGACTGAATACTGGTCTAACTTGTAATCAATTCTACCAAAGTATGTCCGGTAAACACTACCAACGACGACCTGTAGAAATTACAAGACAACCTGTATTTTCTACAAAAGCTTTTGTATTTATCATCGACAAAAGTGATTCCTGTAGTTTCTACGGGAACATTAAGAGTGAGTAGGCTGAATCAATAATACAAGACATTTTAATAGTTGCAAATTTATCATAGAGAAGCAGAAAATATACAGTGTCCTATCCATTAAACTGATTGAACGAAAGCATTAGTTTTGGCAGAAAGACACAACATATCCAAAAAAAGCAAGCCAATCATTCAGTCCTGCAACATTTACAATTCACAGAAAGATGATATCAAGGAACGTGGAATAAACACCTGTCTTGTAAATTCGAGACATGTATGCACGTTATACAAAAATAAGATACAAATTCAACATACTTAAGTTTAAACAAACGGGTGAAGTATAATGTTGCTAATTTTAAAGTTGATGTTAGAATCCTAACCCTCGTTCTGTGAGGCGTAGGCGTAGGCTCAAAATCTAATTGTCGTCATTGTCGTTGTAGAATTTAATCTTGTTTTGAGTGATGTTGAAACCTTCATAGGGATCTAATCTAAAGATGCGACTGCCGGTTCAAAGAGTACATAAAGAATAAGAGTATGGAACTCTTACGCTACTATGTACTAAACATGCTTGACGTGCTCGGGTCGTTAACTCGGGACCCCCCCCCCCCGAAAGCCTCGGGAGGGGGTCCCACCCTACACTAATTACATGCTTTCATATAAGTGTGTGTCTGCTCGCTGATTCGCTAATTAGCTTAGACTTACGATAGGCATTTTATTAGTAATTTTTAATTAATTAATTATAACTTTAATTAGGTTAATGTAATTAAAAACTAAATCAGCAACTTTGTAGCATTTTTCTGCTCTTTCCAATTATATAAAAATTGTTGCACAAAACAAAAATTCGTAGGAATGTAGTCTGCAACAATCTTTAAATCGTTGGAAAGGGCAGAAAAAATGCTACAAAGTTGTCGAATTAGTTTTTTAATTACATTAACCTAATTAAAGTTATAATTAATTAATTAAAAATTACTAATAAGATGCTTATCATAAGCCTAAGCTAATTAGCGAATCAGCGAGCAGATACAAACTTATATGAAAGCATGTAATTAGTGTAGGGTGGAAGCCTCCCCGAGACTTTCGGTGGGAGGGGGGTCCCGAGTTCACGACCAGAGCATGTCAAGCATGTTTAGTACATAGTAGCGTAAGAGTTTCATACTCTTATTCTATTATGTACTCTTGGTTCAAATAGCTTATTAATTTTATACAGTTCATTCATGAGACACAACTCAATATTCACAAACTGCGTAAACAGCTTTACAGTCGGGCATACAAACTTCTCAATCGTAATGAATTCAGGTCACTAGATTTAAAATTGAGTTACAATTAAACCAATCGTTTTTAGCCGGAAGCGGAATATTTGTGACGACTTGACTTAACTATGCAGGTGATTTCAGAACATTTGTGTTGATGGTCTATGTCCAACGCATAATCCTAGCTCCATAGGTGTGAAGTGACTAAAATTTGATTGAATGAAGCATTTCAGTCAAAGTATCATTTTATACGTGTTTCGTCACCTTTATATTTGCTTCGCTTTTAATTAATTTGGAACCCAAGTCTTTAAATTTTGTTTGCAAAGAGGGAGTTCACGCTGTTTCTTATCACATTGTTCATTTTGCGCCCTTTGCAGTATTTCAAGTTCAGCTCTACGACCAGCTGAAAATCTAAATATGAAAGA
>JASAND010008552.1:0-15354 GCA_030248195.1 Trissonchulus latispiculum
GGCGAGTCTGGGGGGCGACCCAAGGCTGGGGGGAACGAATTTCAGGGGGGCCCCCACCCCCCCCCCCCCCTGTAGGAAAAAGCCAGGGTTTGCACAGGCATAAATACGCTGTTTTTGATGTGCTATCAGAAACATTGAGAGCATATACGATTTGGACATTGTTGCTGATATATACGTATGTAGTATGTATATATATATACAGGCGCGTAGCCAGGGGGGGGGGGGGGAGGGGGGCAGTCCCCCCCCCCCCCCGAAAATTATGTTGCCCCCCAGGAATTTTTTCCTGCCATGTGTAAAACGCCCATTTTTAAAAAAATTTTCGCGCCTTCGGCGCGTATTTATTTAAATTCACCATCATAATATGGGTTTGGAACGCCAAAAATGAGTGCTAAATACTCTATTGGATGTCGTTCGCCCAGTTTATGCATCATTTGCGTGCATGAACACGTATTGACATCATTTCGCTTCTTTAATTCAAAGAATGCTTTGAAAAAATTCCTCAGACGTTACAAATTTGAAAAATTTTTCAACTTGTGGGGGGCTCCGCCCCCCAGACCTCCCACCTAATTTTGGCATTCCCCCCCCCGAAACTTTTTTCTGGCTACGCTAGTGTATATATATATATATATATATATATATATATACAAGAAATAAAAATGCTCCTCTGGGGCATGAAAAAAGTAATATGAGTTATGGTAAGGTTGTAAAATCAAGAGAGGACTAGTCTTTAAAATGCTTAATATGGGGCTAGGTTCCAAAATAGAAGAGGGTTGTGAGCGAATTAATATGGGCACAGCATCGCCGAACAACCCATATTCGCGGTTTGTAAATGTAAATTATTATGCATATCCACGATACATTTAGTTTATAGTTCATAAATAATCTACAGCTACGGTATGTGTTCGAGCTTTATTCAAACTTTTATTTTAGCAAACATTTTCTTCGATAAATGCTTTATACTAACCTGCGCAATTTACGTATCCATTTATACGGAAAATTTATATTCAAGAATAATTTAGGACTCTCCGACGATTTTCTATTTCCTCCTGACTTGGACCAATAGCTTTAGCATCATAGCCTTAGATCTCTCCTAGTATTAGAGCCTGCCGTAGTTCAACACAACAAAATGATGATAATTTACGTATATATTCCTAGCTAGTCTAACAGTGCATGCAAACAGCTATATATATTCAGTGAGTATTCAACGTTTAAGTTTTTTATTGACTGACATTGATAGCTCTAAGCTAAGACGAAACGTGAAATCCCGCGAATATGGGTTGTTCGGCGAAGCTGTGCCCATATTAATTCGCTCACAACCTAGTCCTCTTCTATTTTTGAACCTAGCCCCATATTAAGAATTTTAAAGACTAGTCCTCTCTTGATTTTACAACCTCAAAATAACCCATATTACTTTTTTCATGCTCCAGAGGAGCATTTTTATTTCTTGTCCTTCTGTCATTTTAAAGGATCCCTTTCCAGCAATAAGGTAATGGATACAAGGAGCTTGAACAGTGCCGTAGGTAGAGCAGAAAACTGATTATATATATAAATATATAGTACCACTGAATTCTCACCTCCGCCCCAAGCTTCGGCCGCTGCTGCAACCTGTGTTTGTGGGTAGTATAAGGATAAAACTTTTTCGCCTCCCCAAAGAGTTCGACAGTATGCCCATCGTGTTCAGCGACACGGATTTACTATATGGATACCGCCATAGGGCCGAAAAACGTTGTTTTAGGCGGTTTGACCAGTGGTCAGTAGGCACCATAGACCATAGTCACCAGTGGTCACTTCCGTCGGTTTTGGCAATATGCCCATTGAAACGAGCGTAGTCGATTTACTATATATGCCCCCGACCAAAACGCCGAAAAACGCCGTTTTAGGCCGTTTGACGAGTGGTCAATAGGCCCCACAGGCTGTAGTGACCAGTGGTCACTTCCGTCGATTTCGGCGATATGCCCATTGAAACGAGCGTAGTCGATTTACTATATATGCCCCCGACCAAAACGCCGAAAAACGCCGTTTTAGGCCGTTTGACCAGTGGTCAGTAGGCACCATAGACCATAGTGACCAGTGGTCACTTCCGTCGGTTTTGGCAATATGCCCATTGAAACGAGCGTAGTCGATTTACTATATATGCCCCCGACCAAAACGCCGAAAAACTCCGTTTCAGGCCGTTTGACCAGTGGTCAATAGGCCCCACAGGCTGTAGTGACCAGTGGTCACTTCCGTCGGTTTCGGCGATATGCCCATTGAAACGAGCGTAGTCGATTTACTATATATGCCCCCGACCAAAACGCCGAAAAACGCCGTTTTAGGCCGTTTGACCAGTGGTCAGTAGGCACCATAGACCATAGTGACCAGTGGTCACTTCCGTCGGTTTTGGCAATATGCTCATTGAAACGAGCGTAGTCGATTTACTATATATGCCCCCGACCAAAACGCCGAAAAACTCCGTTTTAGGCCGTTTGACCAGAGGTCAATAGGCCCCACAGGCTGTAGTGACCAGTGGTCACTTCCGTCGGTTTCGGCGATATGCCCTAGTAAAAGTAGGACTTTTCGCCCAAACAGGCCAAAAAATGCAAAGTTTGGGCTCAATCTCCTGAAAGCTAGGGAGCAAAATTTAAAAATCCCCCTCGTTACTTTATGCACCCCTACTTGTAATTTTCAACAAAAGATACTAGACCTCTCCCGCTTCTACCCAGTTCTAGAAAAGTGTGACCAAAATTTGCGAAAAATAGCGAAAGTTCGACTTTGGGACCTTGACACAGAGCCAAAATTGGCCAGGTGCCAAAATGACCAAAAAAAGGTAGCATGGGGGATCCTGTCTACCAACATATAATAGTAGTATGGTGCCAAAATGCCCACATCGTTCCAACACTTCGCCGTAAAATGCATTTCCAATAAGCGTTATTTACTCAGAAAAAAAAACAAACGCACGGTAACTATATATCGCCTAGTGCAAAAATTCGAAGTTTCGAATTCGAACCAAAAGTATGGTGGTACTTGTAGTACTACTCGTGTTGTTTACGATGGTAACCTTTTTACCACTCCCGGGCCTCTAATTAGCTGGCACCAGGCCAACACGGTCTCCAAGGGGCCGCGCAGACGCCTTTATACCCATATTATATATATATATATATATATATATATATATATATATATATATGTATATGCTCCGTTCTGATCTTGTCGAGAATTGATACAATCAAACATTATACGTATATACGTACAAGTAACAGAAATGCTCCGCACAAAAGGGGATAATATGTGTGTTGGGCCTATATACATGTATGATTGTATATATACGGTTGAGAAAGGCATAAATCCAACACAGCAACTTTTGGTGGATGGTGCCATGTCAAAAGTTGCTCAGCTCACTTAGGGTTTTCATTTGATACCAAATTTGACCACTTTTGAAATATTTCATTTTAGACCCAAAATCGCCTAAGTCCCCACCCACCCCACCACAGCACTCTGCAGCCACTTTGGGTATGCAGTTCTATGACAAACGTTGCTCAGCTCACTTAGGGTTTCATTTGATACCAAATTTGACCACTTTTGAAAAATTTTTATTTTCGACCACTTGACCCCTCACCCGACTGACCCTTCAAACAGCAAACTGGAACCAGCCCAGCAAAATAGGTACCTCGGACGGCAAAACGAATACCGGAAATGCGCTGGGCGCACCAGATAACCCCTATAGACAAAGTTTTGAGAAGCCAGGTGAAGCTTAATATGGACCTCCAGGAAGCGGTTTCCGACTTGACCCTCCCGACGGCAAAGTGGAACCCGCCAAGCAAGATGGGTGGGTCTGACGGTAAAACTGACTGCGGGAATCGATTCTCCGTGCCAGAAAACCATTGTATGGAAGATTTGAGCTTTTAAAGTTGAATAGATAGCGAGAAATTTCGATTTTTCATTTTCCGAATTCTTGCCATTTTTGACGGGCCACTGTGGTCGCTAGGGAAGTGATAGAGACACTTAAGTTGATAAGTTGCAATTCTTAAATTCTTTAGAGGATACTACTAGACCCTATAGCCCTTTAGGTTGGTCCATCGCTGCAGTTCACGTGAAAGCGGCGAACATTATGTACAATACAACCATCAAATAGGAGAAACCGGAAAAAAACATCGCCGCCATAACCGGTCCGGGGTGCAACTTTTTAACGGTAAGTGATTACGGCGCTGAAACTTCACAGACATACTAAACTCGATGTGCTCTACAAATTGCGCATGAAATCTGCGCAGGATTTTGCGCAGCTGCTGCGCAGCTTATTTTACACTGTCTCCAGCCACTTTTCACACATATTATAGCGGTCGCTGCCGCGACCCGTATATATGAATCATATGGTATGATATATGTATGTGTTAGAATAAATGAAATGCGATTGATTGCACATGTTTTAGCACAAGGACTGTCGACCACAAACTGTTTAAACTGTCTACTTATTGTTGCTTTCTGTTGGTCCTGGTAGCGGTTGTATGCGTAAAATATTTACGGATCAGGTAGCTCAAAAAGAAATTAATCTAGCACCACCCCTAGTCACCACGCAACCGGCACGTGAAATGTCATATTGAGCGCAATGCTTACGTTACCAGTTCCCAACAGAATAATTGCCTAATTTCCTCCAAAAAATGAGAAGTTCGCGCGAATAGGGCGGAAGGAGGGAATTCCCTATTCGGCGACAAAGCTGGTTTCTTTTATTTTAGTCGCCGAGTAGATTCCCTACGTATTCGGCGCACAAAGCTGGTTTCTTTCATTTTAGTCGCCGAGTAGATTCCCTATTCGGCGCACAAAGCTGGTTTCTGCCATTTTAGTTGCTGAGAAACGGCATTTTTGCGCTTCAGCAGAATCTCAGTTGTAACCATGCACCGTGTATCTAAGATTCAAGTCTTTCCCTATTCTACCAAGTTGGTTGCCCGTCGAGGGCATCCCCCCTAGTGTGTATATATATATATATATACGTACTCTATCGGGTGAAACTCAATTTTGATGATGGAAGTCACGGCGACGGTAGGAGCTAGGTTTACTTTACTGGGGGGCACCCCCACTTCTCGGGTTCCCCCAACTCGACCTCTCCCCCCCACTCGGCCCCACCCCCACTTTTCCGGGCTTCCCCCCAATCACTATAAGGTACTCAGAAAATGCCAAATTTTAAGGATTTTTGTTCAAAATTTTCAAAAACTTTATGGCTACGCCGGAATTTTTGGGTCAAAACTCGTCTATTTTGGTAGTCAAACTGAATTTTTGAGCACTTTTTAGCATAGTTATAGCCTGTGTTTTTTTGCGAAAAAAACTGCGAAATTCCGCACTTTTTTTGAAAATTCCGCAACTTTTTTCGGAGCTCTGCGTAAATTTCCGCAAAAATTTTTGTCCTTGAGCAGAAATTTTCAGTTGTCTCAAATGAAAAATAAACTTGTTTCAGATACTTTTTGAAGAAAATTTGCAAAAAATTTTCGCGCCTTCGGCGCGTATTTCTGTATATATGCGTATACACCTTTCAATCAGCCGAGTTGGAATGCCTAGCGACAGCTACGTAATAAAATTCTTTTAGTCTTGAAAAATTTGCTAAACCATAATTTTAAACAATTATTAGCCTATTAGCAGTTTGCTTATATTTTAGGATTTTACTGACTGTCGAAACTAAACTTTGGAGAATTTCCAACTAAGGATTTTCCTCGGTTTTACAAAATTATCTCAGCTTCTGGGGGCTCCACCCCCAGACCCCCGCGTCTCTTCACTATTCAGCTTATATACTTGTAAAACACACATACACATGCTTCGACTTTCGAAAAATAGTTGTAACTTGGTTATACTATGCGTTAAATGTTAAAAATGAGTTTAAATACACCTGAATTACTAAAATTCATTAGTTATCTTTAAAATACTAAAAAATAAGAACTTCGCAATTTTTTGCGAAATTCCGCAAAAAATTTTGGAGGACTGCGTAAAAGTTCGCAAAAAGTTGCGACGAAAAAAAACATAGGTTATAGCAGTATATATACGTATATATGTAGAAAACAGGCTATTTTTTACTGTATTTTTGGCATTTTTAGACCATTTTATCCCCTCCCCCCACTAGTCGGGGGTCTCCCCCATTCTTCCCACCCCACTTTTTGCCTAAAATAAACCCAGAGGAGCTGAGTCGAAAATCACTAATTGTGCTATTACTCGTTGAATATATATACGTACGGAGTTTAACTTAATAGCAAGCTTAACAAAAAAGATCACACGATTACACGATCCAAATTGGCGAAAACAGCAAAATGTCGCGAAGTATTAGCGATTTTCGCCAAAGTTGGCAAAAACACCGAACAAAGTTGGCGAAAAATATAAGAATTGTCGCCAATTTTGAAATTACGTCACCAGTCCTAGATTTCACGAAATGAACTTCAAGGTTGGATGTTTTGTGGCATTAGCAATGGCTGAAAATGCTATTTTTGGCATAAAAATATAAAAAATTTTGGGGGAGATTTGGGGGGTCGTGGGGGTTTTGGGGAGGTCTAAAAAGGGGGCCCGCCCCCCCAAAGTCTCGGGGAGGGGAGGGGGCCTCGCAACCCAAGTCCGTTTAATTAATGTGATGTATGTATACATACATCGAAAAAGGTGATTTTTAGTTAAAAAATCTTGGGGTCCCGCCTAAGGATCGATCGGATATCCGGATCCGGATCCTGCAGGATGTTGCAGATCCGGATCCGGCACAAAAACCACCCGTATCCGGATCTTTTTGCAGTTAACGGCCCAAAGGAAATTTATTACTGAAACCAGTGCTTTTTACGAAAAAAACTGCGAAATTCCGCACTTTTTTGAAAATTCCGCAACTTTTTTCGGAGCTCTGCGTAAAGTTCCGCAAAAATTTTTGTCCTTGAGCAGAAATTTTCAGTTGTCTCAGATGAAAAATAAACGTGTTTCAGATACTTTTGAAGAAAATTTTCAAAAAATTTTCGCGCCTTCGGCGCGTATTTCTGTATACGTATACACCTTTCAATCAGCCGAGTTAGAATGCCTAGTGACAGCTATGCAATGAAATTTTTTTAGTCTTGAAAAATTTGCTAAACCATAATTTTAAAGTTTAAAATTTAAACAATTATATATTTTCCTATTAGCAGTTTGCTTATATTTTAGGATTTTACTAACTGTCGAAACTAAACTTTTGAGAATTTCCATCAAGGATTTTCCTCGGTTTTACAAAATTGTCTCAGCTTCTGGGGGCTCCGCCCCCAGGCCCCCGCGTCTCTTCACTATTCAGCTTATATACCTGCAAACACACATACACATGCTTCAACCTTCGAAAATGTGCCGTAATGGCCGAGTGGTAAGGTGTTCGACTGAATATCTGACGGTCCTAGGTTCGAACCCCCGCTGCCACAAGGCTTTCACAAATCCCCTTGAGCAAGGGACTAAGCACATATCGGTTCGCCGTGGGCTCCAGCCAACCCAGCTGTCTATCCTTAACTGGTCGGTAAATGGGTACCACTGCGGTGGGAAGGTAACAGGAGTCTGTGTTCTGGCGTAATGCCTGATGAAGGGTTGGCCCCCCTTCCATAGATGTAGTCAACATTAGAGTTGTCGCTCCTGGCTTCGGGCTGTGAATCCAGAGATAAGCACCGGCACCAGGGGCGCACCAATGTTTTCAAATCATGGTTTTTCTGCATTTTATTGTACATACGCTTAACAGGGTTGGGAGTCTCGGTCTCTCCCTAAAGCCGAGACTTGGCGAGTCTCGGTCTCGGACCAAGACCGGAAACTTTTTGAAAACATCAAATTTCAGCGAAAATTTAAATAAATGTTTGTTTTGAATAAAATATTTGAAAATAAATGTTTTGAAAACTAGCTAACGAGGTGCCGAAACCATATGTTTATGTGTTAAAGACCCTAAAACAGCCAATCTCAAAAACTGTAAGAAACTAAGTTTAAGCCTAATATTGCTGCTCTCGGTCTCGGTAAAATCTCGGTCTCGCCCAACCATACGCACACTTTTTTTACAAAATGCAATTTAAAAATGCACACACAAATGCTCAGTCAAATTCTGCTTCCGCTAGCCACAAAATGGCTCTAAAAATTTTCAAACTTCTGTAAATTTTAAAAAGAGCCCTGGCTTTTAGCTGGGGGCTGCCGCCCCCAGACCCCAGCTATATATTTCCTATTTTTATCACAACTACCTATATACTTTGCGTTGCTTAGTTTGAGTTAATACCTTATCTGGTGAATCCAGGGGCCAGCGAGAAGACACATATGATCCTTTGAAACAGCAAAAAATGATCAGAAAAAAATTGCGTTTGTGTCTAGAATGCAAAAAATTTCTCAACTTCTGGGGGGCTGCGCCCCCCAGACCCCCTGCTTTCACATTTCTAAGACTGATTAATTCTATTTAACTACCTCAATCAATGAAACCATCTAGTACATGCTTGTTCTAAAAGCATGTAAAACACATGTAAAATTAAAAAGAAAAATTTCAACATTGGCTCCGCCCCCCCTGTCAGAAAAGTCTGGGTGCGCCACTGACCGGCACCCTATGTATAATCTTGTGTAGGTTGGAATTCTCTCTAGGGGTCACTTTACCATTACCTTTAACTTTCGAAAAATAGTTATAACTTGGTTATACTATGCGTTAAATGTTAAAAATGTGTTTAAATACACCCAAATTATTAAAATTCATTAGTTATATATATACGTATCTTTAAAATACTAAAAACAAGAATTTCGCAATTTTGTGCGAAATTCCGCAAAAAATTTTGGAGGACTGCGTAAAAGTTCGCAAAAAGTTTCGACGGAAAAAACACAGACTGAAACTAAAATATATATGCCTGGAGTGCTCTAAATTGATTTCTAGAAGCGATTTTTCGTGCTATGAGTGTAGCTTTTACTGGGAGCTGACGCCCCCAGGCCCCAGACCCCCTTATATTTACGATTTAACTGACCTCCATTGTTTCAGTAGACTTTGATATTTTGTTAAGAGTTTTATGCATTTCATGCTAAATAAATGGGACTCCCTTAAAGTGTTTATCTGTGCGAGAAATACATATATATATATATACAAGTTTTTTAACTGTACTATGGTCTTTCTGACTTATTATTAACCTTATCTTGGACTTGGAAACAAGGTTTTCTATTTAGGCCACAGCTAAGGCCATGGCCTAAATTTTCGATCCAATGGCCTAAAGAACTGTGGCCGTTGAGGTCATCTGGCCTAAATGTTTCGACAAAAACGCAGTCAAATGATTTGATCTTTACGTATGTGAAAAAGTGGTATTTTTACTAAATTATTTTACTTCTTAAAAATTTCTGGACTGCGCCAGCTGGCTACGTTCTCTATTTGTACTTACTAATAACCATTCAAGTGTTAATTTCGTCGCAAAAATGCGAAAAACTGAAAAATTTGTAAAATTAGATCGTCCAAAGCTTCTGGAAGATGGCCTAACAAATTTTGGTCGTTGAGGCCATTTGGCCTAAAGGTCGAAAACGAAATAAAAAGGTCGAAAACGAAATAAAAACCCTGCTTGGAAACATGTTGGCAATCAAGTTTTCGAAGTTAGAAACAATGTCTAATGTCAAAATTACTTCATAGTTGAATGTTCATTGGCATTGGGAACGGCTGAAAATGCGATTGCTGGCATAAAAATAAGAAACAATTTTGGGGGAGGGTTGGGGGGGTCCTGGGGGGTTGGGGGGGTCACCAGGGGGGGATGGGCACACCGGGGGGGGGGTTGGGGGTTCCGACCCCCCCCTTTTTGTCCAACCCCCGAGGGAATTTTTGGGGAGAAAGCAAAAATTGAGCTATTTTTAGTGCATAATATTAAAAATTATGCCATTTTTTCGCGCCTGCGGCGCTTTTCTATCTCGGTTTTTTATAATTTTTATCGCCTGCGGGGCTTTTCTATTTTGTTTTTTTAAAGTTTTTCTCGCCTGTGGCGCTTTTCTATGTCGATTTTTATAATTTTTCTCGCCTGCGGCGCTTTTGTATCTCGATTTTTGAAATTTTTCTCCCCTGCGGCGCTTTTCTAACTGAATTTTCAAGCTTTTTCTCCCCTGCGGCGCCTTTCTAACTGAATTTAAAATTTTTTCTCGCCTGCGGCGCTAATGTTTAATAACTTTTACAATGTTTTGGCGCCTCCGGCGTTTTTTACCTCAATTTTCCGCACCTGCTTCGCTTTTCTATTTTTCTATTGCCATTTTACGGAATTTCCGCGCATGAGGCACTATATATTCTATCTCAATTTTAACAAATTAAAATTTTAACAATGCGCCTAGCAAAGCTTTTTATTCAAATCTTTTCAAGCTTTCCAATACAAATTTTGCCATTATGTCAAAAAATTTGTCAACTTTTATTGAAATCTTTTTAAATATTTTCATTACAGCTTTTTTACGACTGGCGGCTAGTCTTAAATCTCGTCATTTTTGCTGCTCCCAAAATGAACTCTGGTGAAAACTTTGCCGCCGCCACACCCCCCCCCCACGCGTAAACGTGTCAGGCGATAGCAAAAATTTTGTCGGCTCGACCCCCCCTTTTCAAAATCCTGGGTACGCCCCTGCCAGGGGGCCCCAAAAAAAGTAGGGGGAGCCCCCAGCCCAAATCTCCGTTACACCTATGGTTTGGGGGGGGTCGTGGGGGGTTTGGGGGGTCTAGAAAGGGCACCCCAAAATTGGGGAGGGGGCCCCAACCCCAAATCCCTGTTACACCTATGCCCCCAAACCAAACAGGTTGTACACCTATGTGCAGCGGATACAGACCAGGCCAGAAACTCCAACATAAAAATGCCCGGAAAAACAGGGCTTTGAGGGCAAATTTTGAAAACTTGTTCCGGCTTCGCCGGATTTGTAGGTTTTTTAAGCATTTTTTAGCTTTTTTAAGCTTAAATTTAGGTTAAAAATAGTTTTTAGCTAAGCATCAAAGATAGCAATTTTTTAAGCATTTTTGAAAAATTTTTCTCTCCCCCCAGACCTGGGGAGGATCGCCACCAGAATTCCCTCAGAAATTTTTGCCAAAGAAACTGCCAGACCCCTCCCCAGGTGAAACTATGTAACATCTCCCTACCCCAAGCTAAAACTCCCGTCCCGGTGAGACCTTGCACCTTGGCCCATAGGTGTAACGGAGATTGGGGGAGGCTCCCCCCAACGTTTTTTGGGAGCCCCCTCTAGAGACCCTCCCCAACCCTCCCCCAAAAAATTTTTTCTATTTTTATGCCAAAAATTGCATTTTCAGCCGTTTTCAATGCCAATGAACATTCAACTATGAAGTAATTTTTATTGACATTAGATGTTTTTGAACTCGAAAACTTGATTGCCTACATGTTTCCAAGTCCAAAATAAGGTCAATAATGGGTTAGAAAGGCCATAGGCTATAACACAGTTAAAAACGAGTATAGTCAAGCGGGGAAAAACCCACTCGCCAATGCGGGAAAAACCTACCCCCAGTGTGGGCGTACCGGGTACGAGCTATCTAGGATTTTAATACATTATCTTGAAGAGCATCCAAAATAACCCAGGACTCCTCTGGGAATTCCCCCCTCTGCCTACGCCCCTGCCCAGGAGGGTGTATTATTGTCGCTCGCGCTGCTTCCCAGCAAATTTTTTGGGACTTTGAAATTTTCGAAAATTTTGGTCCGTCCAAGTGCCGAAATTTAGCAAACTTTGCCTGGCCACCCTGAACTACTGGAAAGACCTAAACCAAAGCGGATTGTATGTAGGTGTAGGGCATTCTGTTGCGCTTCATGATGATATATGCCACACTGCTCTAACCTCTCTGGTGCGACCTGGGGGTGACCTGGAGTTGGCGGGGAAAAACCCCACATGCGGGAAAAAACCCACTTTTCAAAATTGAAAATTTTTCTAAGCATTAGCAGAAAAGGTCAAACTAATATATATATATATATATATATATATATATACATACATTTGTTTAATAGAGCCAATAGATTAAATTGGTATAGGTTTTACCCGGGTTCGTTCTGTTATGGGAGGTCTAGGGGATCAAAATCGGACATGGTGCCATTTCAAGCCAAAATTTCAATTTTGGCCAAAAATGCTTATTTTTGCCTTAAAATGGGTCTAGTTTGGCTGTAAATACAAGAAAAACACGTTTTCTACACGATAGGATGCTATAACGGCCGAAAATAAACAATTTTAAAAAATTCCAAAATTTGCCTATGTTTATGTGTTAAACATAACAAATCTTCAAAAGTCACTATGTTTCAAATTTTTCAACAAAAACCTGGGCTTATTCTACTGGGGGGGGGGGGGCGGGGGGCCCCCAAAAACACCCATCCCCCCCCCCACCAAAATCGCCCCCCCCCAAAAAGTGGGTGCCCCTTTTGGTACCAACTTTTGCCCTGAAAAAATCGCTCAGAAGGCTTCGCCGGAGATGTTTAGTCGATTTTTGCCTATTTAAGCACTAAATCCGCTTATTTTTGGCGATTGCTATAAAAATAGCGCAATTTTTAGCGTGTTTTTAGAACAATTTTGAAAAATTTTCGCCCCCCCCCCCCAAAATGACTCGCCCCCGAGGGCCCCCCCAAAGAGCCCCCCCAAGAAAAAATCCCTAGAATAAGCCCAGAAAACTAATATATTTTGACTCAATTGTACTAAGAACAACCCGCTCTTTCATTTGGAGCGGTTAGAAATGCTCCTGGCAACTTGCCAAAACATTTTCGGGGTGGGTTTTTTCCCGCATAATATGGGTTTTTTCCCGCAGTGGGTTTTTCCCGCCAGTTTGGGACAATTTTTCTCGCTAACGGCACACCCTAGAGAGGTGTTCTATAGCTCATAAGAAAGCTTACGACTAGGCCTAGCTACCTGTATAATCAGTATTTTATTTATCTCAAAAGATTTCAATATCTCAAACCAGTAAAAATTTCTGACGTAAATTCAGAAAAGTGAGTTTTTTCCCGCTTGACTATATATATTTCTCGCAATGATAAACACTTTAAGCCAAAAATTTGGACATTTGTGAAAAATCTTGCAAAATTTACCGTAAAAATACCCAATTGTTAGCCGTTTTTCGAGCCGTCAGCGCGACTGCCCCCCCCCCAGTTGGGGGGACGTCCCCTCAAAAATTTTTGGGGGGTTGAGAAAATGGGTGGGGGGGCTCACAGTTTTTGACCAATTTTACCCCACCCCCAGAATTTTGGTCCCAAAAAGTTAGCTATGTAGCCATGGGGGGGAACCCACCCCCTTTTTGGGGGGAAAAACCCACCCGCCTCCTGGACCAAGGGTTGGAGCTATGAGCTCCAAAACATAGCAGCAGACAGCGCGACTCTTTCTTACCTATATGGAAAGATCAAGTCATTTGGTTCACTCCTGCTCATTTTATGACATTAATTTGAAAATGACACCTACTTTTTGGTCCAACCATGCCAAAATTTTGCAAAAGTTTGGACCGATGTAACTTTTGACTGGGTTGGGCTAGAAAAGTTTTGCAAATATCTGCAATGATGGCAAGTCTTCCTTTTTGCACACAGCCAAAATTAGATAGATCCGATGTACCGTTGGTCTGGCACATTACCAAATGTGGCGGGGAAAAAACCCCTTTGGGGGGGAGAAACCCACCCAATTTTTTTTGAAAAAATTTTTAGCAACCAAACAGGGAAACAATTCGATACTATAGTACGGTACTATCGAGGACGCTGCATCATCCTATGGTGTCTGATTTGGGTAATTTTGCTTCCCTGGCTAGCTAGGGGCCAAAAACCCTGAAAGTGCCAGTTTGGCAATGGAGGGCCCAGCACAGGTCCAATTGTGGATTTTAAAAGCCAAATGAACGTAAAAAAACCATTCTCTACACGATAGACTAATAAGTTTTATCAAATTACATCGTTTTTAGCATTTTTCAAAAATTGCCCTATGTTTATGTGTTAAACTTTATGAAACCTGTCCGTTTGATGCTGCATTTTCAATGGCACATGAAATCTCAACAAAGGTACCTAGAACGGGTTTTTTGACTTATATATACTATATATATATAGCTAAAACGTTAAAAAGCTAAAAAAGTTCCAGCCAAAATCCGAAAATGTGGGTTTTCCCCCCCATGGCTATAAATTTGCCCAAAAAGTGGTCATGTTTTGGAAAATTTTCCCAAATTTTTTACTTAAAATCGCTTTAAAACAGTGCAAAAACGCCTAAAACGTTAAAAACAGGCCTTATTTTGAAGGCAAAAAAAGGGCTAAATTACCGAAAATTTGGTATTTTTTGGCCATTTTTTGAGATTTCTGAGGTCCGAATTCTGGGGGCGGGTTGGGGGGTGCCCCCCATCACATTTCTTGGGTTGATCACCAACCTTCCAAGATTTACCCACCCCCAAGACCCAAAGCTCCAGGGAAACTATGGGGTACCCCCCCGCCTTGGCCTACCAACATAGGTGATAGGTGTAACGGGGATTTGGGTTGGGGAATGGGGAGGCCCCCTCCCCCCAAATTTTGGGAGCGGGCCCGCTTTTTAGACCTCCCCAAACCCCCCCTCCTCCAAGACCCCCCAAACCTCCCCCAAAATATTTTTTAGTTTCATTTTCAGCCATTGCTAATGCCGAAAAACATGAAATTATTAAGTAATTTTAACATTACACAGTGTTTTTAAACTCGAAAACTGGATTGCCAACATCTGAGTACAGAATAAGGTCAATATTGAGTCTAGAAGTCGATAAAACCGTTACAAACGTGTATTTCTCGCGATAATAAACACACTAAGCCAAAAATTTGGACATTTTTGAAAAATTTTGCAAAATTTATCCTAAAAATACGAGATTTTTGGGCAATTTTTCGCGCCCTCGGCCGATTTCCCCCCCCCCAGTTGGGGGGGGGGGGCGGGGCGGGGGCATAGGTGTATATACCTGGGGGGGAACCCCTCCCCCCAAATGAAAAAGTGCCGACCCCACCCTCGAAATTTTGGAGACAGACCCCACCCCCAAATGGCCAAATTCCAGACCCCACCCACCCAAATTTGCCAGACCCCACCAGTGTTTTTTTTGCTCAAAAACGCGTGTAATTACACTTTTTTCTGGAAAATAGCAAAAAAAATTTGGCGACTGTGTAACGTTACACACCAATTTTTTGACATTCATACCTTTCACTTCTACGCATTATATTCGAATACATATATATCACTTTCACTTTACGTACGTACTTAGTTAATGCTGATGCATGTCCTATTATTGCTATTGTTTATATACTTACGGTACGTTTATATTATATGTATATACTGCATTTATATTTTACGTAATAGTCATTTATCGCAAGTCCGTAATATTTTTTGCTTGCTTTGTATTCGGCGTTCATATATACTAGCATATATATATACGTATATATACGTATATATGTAACTATCTATCTCGCGATTAGGTTGACAAGCTGTGGCTCAGGCAGT
>JASAND010008553.1:0-10411 GCA_030248195.1 Trissonchulus latispiculum
TTTGTGGCCAAATGTTCGCCTGAAATTTCAAAGTAGGGGCCCAGGACAAGAGAAGCCAAAGAAAATTAAGAAATTGAAAACAGACATATAAGTTGTGCCTAAGAAAGACAATTAAAAAATATTTTTTCCATAATCGGCCGGGATTGGCCTGATTTTTGATCCCCATTTCAGTTGAATTCGTGAAAGTTGAAAATTAAATCCGAAACTTCCCCCTTTGGTCGCATTTACATGTTAACCAAAATTTTATACAATTCTAGAAAGTTTCGGACCCCGAAATTAATCAGAAAAGTGGTCAGCTGGGGGCAATATTTCGCCATTATCGTTAAGCTTCCCGTGACTGACCACCAGGCTCAAAAAGAGACTGGATCCTGCAATGTTAAAGGTGGCAAGCTTCTAGAAATTTCTAGAATTTTCTAGAAGCTTTGCCTTAAATTCAAAGCTTCGCCGACGGAATCGTGCTGTCACTGGGCTGTCAGGAGCTGTCAGCACAGTCCCAAAATTTTAGACTCACTCAGTGTTCGCTGAGGGCCGACCGATCGCGGTCGGCTAAATTTTGTTGTAGTGGGCTGTGGCTTTGCAGCACCTGAGATTGCACGCCTTCCTCGACATATAGGACAAAAGTTAGGGAACTTTTCTGGCCTTCGGGCCAGAAAAGGATGTGAGCTTATACCCGCGAACGCTTACACGCTGAGGAGCCTATGGATGCATTATATCCGGCTCAAAATTTACTGGCGAGGATAGAAAAATTAGGAATCTAGCATTGTCGGCCTTCGGGCCTATTTTTTATATTATGTGATTTTTGGCCTTAGGGCCCCCTTTTTCTTTTATGCGGCCAATTGTGCCAACTTTTTTATTATTCCAAGCCACGGCCTTAGAGGCCAAATTTTCGTTCTGAAGAAGGCCCTCGTGGCTATTAAGTGGGGACCTCACCTTTGAGCTTGAGATAGAGGGTCTCTTAATTACGACCCTAATTTTATTAAGCTAGTTATAGGGATCTCTTCACCCCACAGCCGGCAACTACGTGTTGCCGGCATATTCTGTAACGAAGGCGCTCAAGATTCTAAAATCACTGTTTAAATAATTGTCTTTATTTTCAGCGTTAGGTCGGCTTCAAAATTATCAGGTTTCTAAAATGTAGGTTATTCTCAAACTGAATCCAAAACCTTGAGTCTTTACAGTATCTTGTTGATTAATAATTCGGAGTTTTTGGGAGGAATGGCCGGCTTCCTCCAATCAGTAAATTAAAATATGTTTTATAGTGTTGTTTAATAATAATTGTTTAGCAATTATTATTCACTCACGCTTTCACAAGTTTCAATTAAACTTTGTTTTAAGTGAGGAAAACGTGAGATTTTCCTGAAATTCGAGTTTCCAAATCTCAAAGTTTACAAAAGTTAAATAAAATAGCAATACCGACGAGAAAGCGTCGAAATGTGCATAAAATCCGTAGTTAGGGACAGTACCTAGAATCTAGAGAAGTGTTATTTGATGTAATTAATGATTACAATTATGTTTTACTTCAGGAATTAGAAAGTATTAGTTAAGAAAGTGCGTAAAAGTGTGTGTGTGGATGCCACCTTTGCGTGTTTGCATGTGTGATGCAGATCACGTAAACTCCTTCTGTTTGACGAAGGTTGTGAGAACTGCAAGAGTGAGAACGAAGAAGCAAATTGGTGTGTGTGTGTGATGAGTATGAAAGTGTAAAAATGAGTGTATGAATGAGGCAACTCATGTAAACTTCTTTTGTGCGATAAGGGTCTTGAGGATTGCCGGGTATGATTGACCTGGAGATATTAGGCAGGATCAGGGGTGACCTGATTAGCAGACACCCGAATATTAACAATCCAGTAGGTAGGTATGAGTGTTGCATAAATGTTGCATAAGTATGCCAGCAATGGTACAGTGAGAATGTTGTGTGAATGTGCCGATAGTGGTCCAGTGTTGCATAAGTTTTGTACCAGTGTGTGAAACAGAAGTTGTAAATGTGTCTGTTTGATGGAGTTGTGTCCCATGTGAGTTCCCGTGGGACTATGGGCATTGGGGAGAACAGGTAGTTATTTGAACTCAAGTAGTAGGCAGGAAAATCATATAATTAGACGCTGAAAATAATTTATCAAGATGTAAGTGTGATTGAGTTAGGTGTCGGTAAGAATGGGGCCAGAATGCGTGCTATGGAGATATACGTGGGAATATGCAAATGAGGTAGTGATTTTAGGCCTAGGGTCACGGGGACCCCGGATTAGGTCATAATCATCAAGTAATGTTCCGGCAGTCTTCGATTCGTCCGCATAGGCAGCTTTACGTGATAGGGCGGACGAATCGCAACAAAAGGACGCTGCACTTGATCCGAATTACACAATGCTGACATCATTTCGTCTGAAATTCAAATCTCCGAAATTCTCTATCAAAAGTTACCTAGGTATACGTAAGAAGTCAGTTTTAGGTAAAAATACTGTATTGATTGCTATAGTTATCATGATTTCTACCTAAAATCCGCGGTTACTGTCGTTCCTGTTTGGAATGGGCAATATTGTGATCTTTATGTTCGTCGGTATTATGTTCTTGAAATCGTTCAATGGGACGGAATTACGTTTGAATCGGTTATGCGGGAAATGGGTAATTTCCTGCAGTTTGGGACCAGAAAACCGTCCTAAACTATCTGGATCTGCAATTATAACATCTTTTCTGTTCAATTGATAATTTACTGCTGCAACCGTCAATTGATCTAAGAAACGGGCTCCTGCTCGCCGGCAGAGACCCGAAATTAATTGAATCTAGTATTACAGTCCAAGACAGTGCAGAAGCAGAATATACGTTACAGAAGTATGCTTCAATCACTATTTCCTGCACAACAAATATCACATTCTGCATGTTAGTCTCAAAAATTAGAAAATAACGCCAAAACATTCAAAATTTCGCTTTATATTTAATCAGTTCTAAACGTTTTAGCAGTTTCGAGATGGTAAGTTCGTGCTTAAGATCTGAAAGCCAAAAGAGTGAATAATGGTTGCTGGGTTCGATTCCCGCACCATAACTGTGTAACTAATGGGTTTTAACCCATTTGATTCAGGTGCGAAGTCGAAAGATCTCCTGCCTGAATAGGCTGTCGTGCCTCTGGAGAGATATTTGTGATTAACCTGTTGGAATCAGTATTCGGGAGCCGGAAGTGCTCAATCAGTTCGTATCATTGGATTCAATAGTTGGATCTATTAGCTGTAGGTGATCCAGTTTATTTGGAAGTGTAACAGGATCTTTGAGGCAGAGACAATTCGTGCCGGCATCAGAATCATTTGTGGTGTTTAAAACCGATTGTAAAACTGTGAAAATTGTCAGTGAACCGAAAGTTCACTCTGATTCTTAAACTTTGTAATCTTGAACCTTACAACCTTATTTTGCTTTCTAATTAATTGAAAATGATGATCTCCGTTCTTCTTACCCTACTGGAAGTGGATATCCCCATTGCCCTGCTTTAAAAGTTCAGTTACCATCTGATCTTAAGAAACTATTAGTGGAGAACAAACAACAGATGACAGATCTAAACTAATTAGAACTTTAACTTAATTGCTTAACTTTAAACGGCTATCTCCCGGTACCACCCCAACCTCTCCGAACCTTGTATTGCCTGATCCTCTTGAACTGGAGTTGATCTGCAGGAACCTCTCCGATAGCAATCTCTAAAGTGGGCTGTGGAGTCTTTGTGACTATATTACAGCAACTGGGAGCTCACCCAAACTCCTAGCCCACCCTCGATTGTATTATTATCAATTATTATTATTATTAATGAATATTGGTTTTTGGTCCTTTGGTACTGTAAAGGACAGATAAGGAGAGTGCACCAGCATAACTCGCACATAAACCATATAGGACACCAGTAGTTGAAGCGAGTTAGGTTATAGAGTCGAGTTATACAAGCAGGAATAGAGAAATAACAGTAACCTGAAGAAGAGTGTAGTCTTTGGCTGAACGTGCGCTGCCTAGTATAATATTTGGGGTAAACTAATTTAAAATTGATCCACATCCACCCTATAGAGTCTGGCAACTCTGGTATATTGACTGTGAATAGTATTGTCAATATACTTCTATTTGTAGCATCATTATTATTATACGGTAGTTTTATCAGTTTTATCATTATATCTAGTAAACTGCCTGATAGTAATTGTAGTGGTTATAGTAAGCAGATTGCAGTGTTTAAGCGAGACTGTGGACCAGTGACATACAGATCCGGTAGTGATCTTCCGAACAAATAGTTTGCTTTCAGCTTTCAGCGCCCCTGAAAACAACCCTCCACCACAACTTCTGGCCCAAATCCCCTCAGCCGCGTCGCTACTATGCTTTTGCTTAGTCTGATTTCTGAGGCATCAGAAATGCCATTGAGTCATTCATCACCCCACCCTAGTGGTGGAGCGGATCAGCATCTAGCAAGCTGCATGAACAACTCAATGGCATTTCTGTCCTTTGTGAGCAGTGTTGGCTAACGTATATATAACTACGCTACAGCTGCTGCATCAAAGAATCAGGTTTCAAAACAGACAGAGTAAGACTTGTTCGGCACTTTTCAGTGCTTTAACGGCAGCACCTCGGGAAAGTTCTCTGTCACCGCTGTCATTGTTTCTTTTTTCTTTTACTTTCTTTATTTTGAGAAACCACAGCAAATACAACACACATCATTTACAAGACTAACAGCATTACATACACTACGCAAACCAAGAATAAAAAATTTGCCATTATGAAACAGCCTTATTGTACCCCCCTTCATTTTCCATACTATGCCGCTATATAGTTCTAATACCAGGCCAATATCTGAAAAGTTACATTTAAGATGGTTGTAAAGACCCTCCAAATTAATGTCAGATCCAATAGATTTCCAACTGAAATTTTGAGCCGAAATTTTCACTGCTTTTATCATTGCTAAGCCGGCGGACTCTCCTCCATTTTTCGCAACCCGACCCCGATACTGGTGACCCCCTGTACATTTCCACTCATTTTGCATTTTGATCTTGATCGTTGAGTTGTACTGTTGAAATGTTAGCCGTAGATATACTGTCCGAAGTTTTAGTATAAGTTGGTAAGGTCCTACAAAAATTTTTCTATTTAAATGTAGTGCCCGTCTTGTGGTCTGGTGCAGAGTTTGGAAGCGGGTCGAAAATCTTGACCCGCGGGTACCCGTGACCCACCTACCCTTGACCCGCGCCCACTTGACTCGTACCCGCGAGTCGCGACCCGCTTTTGTTGTGGTCAATTTGAAATGTCAAAAAATGGAACAGATTTGACACAAAATGTCTCAAAAGAGCTTCAGTTTCAAACGTTTCAAACAAAGAGACTCTGCTCCTGTATTCATCAAAATTAAAAAAATTGTTGATCGCGGGGGTAAAAGACAGAGTGGTCCTCATGTTTACGCTGACATTTTGTGTAACTAAGCGTTTTTAGCAAACTAAATGCAGTCAGTCTGTTATTCTTGGTATTATAAACTCTAAGTTGGGCGGGTTTACGTTTAGTAGTCAGTCAGAATTTTATTAGAAGAATTGAGGTTTTGAAATAATATAAGTTTAACTGTGTTTTGTCCGAATTTCATCAGTCTGATTAATCAGTCTATTCTTTGATCACCTATCGTTATAGTTTATTCCGTACTTATTCTTTTTTAGATTAAAGCTACCGCTTCTGATTATTGATTCATGTAATGAAGAAGCACTAAATCAAATTTAAATATATTACAATATGTTTCGTATTTGAATTTGCTTTGCTGTTTCTTCATTTTTAGGGTTTAGGTTAAAGAGGCACGTTTCTATGCAGTTAGGTAGAACTCCATCCAGATTTAGAAAAAGTAATGTCTGTGGGCCGCGTCGTTGGGATACACTGATCTGTAGCCAGGGCCTGCCAATTTAGAAGCTGAAACAGTAGCCAAAATAAATGTCCAGCTGTTCCTGTTAGCAGTGTTATTCCATTTTACCATATATTTATTTTGCAAAAAGTAATGTGCTTTGCAAATTGCTTTGCGTTAGTTTCAGTATCCAGATTGTACGAAGCATCTCGGTTTATTTAAAGGTATCAAACAGTGTTGTTCACCGGCCCAATTTTTGGTGGGCCGGCAAATCCCGCGACGCCGGCCGGCCGGTCGCCTGAGCGGAGAACCAACTTCAACAACTTCGGCCGAAGGAAGCCGTTCTGTGCCACTTTTCGCAGGCTATCTAAAATACAAATTAAAATTAACATTTTTGATATTTTTCAAGGCAGATTTTAGCAAGTTTAAGGCGATAAGCTGCATAAACGGTCACTGGCCGGTCGGCCGCCTCATATTTGACCGGCCTGCTTGTTACCGGCCGGCCGGCCGTTTCTCGGTCGGCGGCTCTAGATTCATGTGTGCACTCGGACTAATGTCGGAAACTTAGTTTTAGGTCTCGGAAAGACGGAAATATAGGAATAAGAATACAAGTTGGACGAAGTCGGAAGGTGTTCGGACTGTTTCGGACAATCTCAAAACTCTCTCGTATTATTTCGGAAGGCTGTTAAAATGACTTTAAAGTGAATATCAAAGAAGTCGGATAGAGTCGGAAAGTGAAGAATGTAAGAATCGGATAGCAATCTGAGTGTTGGAATCGGAGAGTCAGGTAGTTAGGGCTAGAAAGTTGTACAAGACAAAGTCGGAGTCGGATCGGAATCGGATCGGAAAGTCAGAAAAGTCGGAATCGGACACTCAGGTAGTTAGGGCTAGAAAGTTGTACAAGACAAAGTCGGAGTCGGATCGGAATCGGATCGGAAAGTCAGAATCGGAAAGTCGGAACGGGACAGTCAGGTAGTTAGGGCTAGAAAGTTGTACAAGACAAAGTCGGAGTCGGATCGGAATGGGATCGGAAACTCAGAAAAGTCGGAATCGGACAGTCAGGTAGTTAGGGCTACAAAGTTGTACAAGACAAAGTCGGAGTCGGATCAGAATCGGATCGGAAAGTCAGAATCGTAAGACGGAATGGGACAGTCAGGTAATTAGGGCAAGAAAGTTGTACAAGACAAAGTCGGAGTCGGATCGGAATTGGATCGGAAACTCAGAAAAGTGAATCGGACACTCAGGTAGTTAGGGGTACAAAGCTGTACAAGACAAAGTCGGAGTCGGATCGGAATCGGATCGGAAAGTCAGAAAAGTCGGAATCGGACACTCAGGTAGTTAGGGCTAGAAAGTTGTACAAGACAAAGTCGGAGTCGGATCGGAATCGGATCGGAAAGTCAGAATCGGAAAGTCGGAATGGGACAGTCAGGTAGTTAGGGCAAGAAAGTTGTACAAGACAAAGTCGGAGTCGGATCGGAATTGGATCGGAAACTCAGAAAAGTGAATCGGACACTCAGGTAGTTAGGGCTACAAAGCTGTACAAGACAAAGTCGGAGTCGGATCGGAATCGGATCGGAAAGTCAGAATCGGAAAGTCGGAACGGGACAGTCAGGTAGTTAGGGCTAGAAAGTTGTACAAGACAAAGTCGGAGTCGGATCGGAATGGGATCGGAAAGTCAGAATCGGAAAGTCGGAATGGGACAGCGATATACTTAGGGCTACAAAATTGTACAAGACAAAGTCGGAGTCGGATCGGAATCGGATCGGAAAGTCAGAATCGGAAAGTCGGAATCGGATAGTCACGTAGTTAGGGCTACAAAGTTGTACAAGA
Source organism: Trissonchulus latispiculum (assembly GCA_030248195.1). Classification (NCBI taxonomy): domain Eukaryota; kingdom Metazoa; phylum Nematoda; class Enoplea; order Enoplida; family Ironidae; genus Trissonchulus; species Trissonchulus latispiculum. Next base: position 7,649 of record JASAND010008553.1, read on the forward strand.
CAAAGTCGGAGTCGGATCGGAATCGGATCGGAAAGTCAGAATCGGACAGGTACAAGATTGTACAAGACAAAGTCGGAGTCGGATCGGAATCGGATCGGAAAGTCGGAATCGGACAGGTACAAGATTGTACAAGACAAAGTCGGAGTCGGATCGGAAAGTCGGAATCGGACAGGTACAAGATTGTACAAGACAAAGTCGGAGTCGGATCGGAATCGGATCGGAAAGTCGGAATCGGACAGGTACAAGATTGTACAAGACAAAGTCGGAGTCGGATCGGAATCGGATCGGAAAGTCGGAATCGGATCGGATATTCGGAATCGGACAACGATATACTTAGGGGTACAAGATAATACAAGACAAAGTCGGAGTCGGATCGGAATCGGATCGGAAAGTCGGAATCGGACAGGTACAAGATTGTACAAGACAAAGTCGGAGTCGGATCGGAATCGGATCGGAAAGTCGGAATCGGATCGGATATTCGGAATCGGACAGCGATATAGTTAGGGGTACAAGATTATACAAGACAATGTCGGAGTCGGATCGGAATCGGATCGGAAAGTCGGAATCGGACAGGTACAAGATTGTACAAGACAAAGTCGGAGTCGGATCGGAGTCTCGGACAGCCAGGGTAACCGGTGTACAAGACAAACTCGGAAAAAAGCCAACTGTTAGCTAAATATTAAGCCAGCCATTGTAGACAGATATTAGCTATCTAGGGGGACCTTAGTTAAGTGGCATTGGCGGGTTTATTTTGTCAGGTGTCTGAAGCAAGAATCATCATATTAACCCACAGAATTTTCTGGTGTTTTTAAGCAATTTTTAAGTTTACCCCAAATATTATACTAGGCAGCGCACGTTCAGCCAAAGACTACACTTTTCAGGTTACTGTTAAGTTTCTCTATTCCTGCTTGTATAACTCGACTCTATAACCTAACTCGCTTCAACTACTGGTGTCCTATATGGTTTATGTGCGGGAGTTATGCTGGTGCACTCTCCTTATCTGTCCTTTACAGTACCAAAGGACCAAAAACCAATATTCATTAATAATAATAATAATTGATAATAATACAATCGAGGGTGGGCTAGGAGTTTGGGTGAGCTCCCAGTTGCTGTAATATAGTCACAAAGACTCCACAGCCCACTTTAGAGATTGCTATCGGAGAGGTTCCTGCAGATCAACTCCAGTTCAAGAGGATCAGGCAATACAAGGTTCGGAGAGGTTGGGGTGGTACCGGGAGATAGCCGTTTAAAGTTAAGCAATTAAGTTAAAGTTCTAATTAGTTTAGATCTGTCATCTGTTGTTTGTTCTCCACTAATAGTTTCTTAAGATCAGATGGTAACTGAACTTTTAAAGCAGGGCAATGGGGATATCCACTTCCAGTAGGGTAAGAAGAACGGAGATCATCATTTTCAATTAATTAGAAAGCAAAATAAGGTTGTAAGGTTCAAGATTACAAAGTTTAAGAATCAGGAGTGAACTTTCGGTTCACTGACAATTTTCACAGTTTTACAATCGGTTTTAAACACCACAAATGATTCTGATGCCGGCACGAATTGTCTCTGCCTCAAAGATCCTGTTACACTTCCAAATAAACTGGATCACCTACAGCTAATAGATCCAACTATTGAATCCAATGATACGAACTGATTGAGCACTTCCGGCTCCCGAATACTGATTCCAACAGGTTAATCACAAATATCTCTCCAGAGGCACGACAGCCTATTCAGGCAGGAGATCTTTCGACTTCGCACCTGAATCAAATGGGTTAAAACCCATTAGTTACACAGTTATGGTGCGGGAATCGAACCCAGCAACCATTATTCACTCTTTTGGCTTTCAGATCTTAAGCACGAACTTACCATCTCGAAACTGCTAAAACGTTTAGAACTGATTAAATATAAAGCGAAATTTTGAATGTTTTGGCGTTATTTTCTAATTTTTGAGACTAACATGCAGAATGTGATATTTGTTGTGCAGGAAATAGTGATTGAAGCATACTTCTGTAACGTATATTCTGCTTCTGCACTGTCTTGGACTGTAATACTAGATTCAATTAATTTCCGGGTCTCTGCCGTCGAGCATGAGCCCGTTTCTTAGATCAATTGACGGTTGCAGCAGTAAATTATCAATTGAACAGAAAAGATGTTATAATTGCAGATCCAGATAGTTTAGGACGGTTTCTGGTCCCAAACTGCAGGAAATTACCCATTTCCCGCATAACCGATTCAAACGTAATTCCGTCCCATTGAACGATTTCAAAGAACATAATACCGACGAACATAAAGATCACAATATTACCCATTCCAAACAGGAACGACAGTAACCGCGGATTTTTTAGGTAGAAATCATGATAACTATAGCAATCAATACAGTATTTTTACCTAAAACTGACTTCTTACGTATACCTAGGTAACTTTTGATAGAGAATTTCGGAGATTTGAATTTCAGACGAAATGATGTCAGCATTGTGTAATTCGGATCAAGTGCAGCGTCCTTTTGTTGCGATTCGTCCGCCCTATCACGTAAAGCTGCCTATGCGGACGAATCGAAGACTGCCGGAACATTACTTGATGATTATGACCTAATCCGGGGTCCCCGTGACCCTAGGCCTAAAATCACACCTCATTTGCATATTCCCACGTATATCTCCATAGCACGCATTCTGGCCCCATTCTTACCGACACCTAACTCAATCACACTTACATCTTGATAAGAATTATTTTCAGCGTCTAATTATATGATTTTCCTGCCTACTACTTGAG